>BSBK01011579.1:5000-102525 GCA_027943335.1 Chamaecyparis obtusa | reverse complement strand
TATATATCTATATATGTATATATATATATATATACATATACATCTATATATGTATATATATACACACACACACACACACAGATATATATATATATATATATATATATATATATATATATATATATATATTATTGAAATATCAAAGCATATATAACAACACATGAATAAAAAGCATAAGTCAAAGCATGCATAATTGAACCATCAAAGCATATATATTTAAGAACATGTACATATATATATAAATCACATACACACTTGAACATAATATTTAATCACGTGATTTAGCATAAATAAAAATATGTATCTTTTAGCATACATAACAAAATTGGTAAAATAATTTTATTATATTATTAATTTATGATAGACTTAATCTATCTAGTAATCGATCTAGAGTTAATGTCATGTATAATTAATCTATCGAATTTATATTAAGCGGATGTTTTAAGGGGACATACAGGTCATAGTTACATATATAGATCAAAGTATTATTTTCCAAGAATTTATAATTGAATCAAACATGCATAATTATATATCGAAGCATATCCAATATCCAAATTGTAACATTATTTATGAGTTCTAAGCTAAAAAAAAAAACTTGAGTTCAATTGTGAAAGTATGAAAGCTACAAAAAAATTGAGTTTCTAGGCTAGAGCTCATGATACATTTAGTTTGGATCCTCCCTATCTTTTATTATCTCTAAAAAAATTTAATGTTCTTCAATCATAAACCACCTACTTTGGTTTCCACATCCTATTTTTAGCTATGTATCGAATTGCAACTTTGTCTCTATAACCAAATGACTGTAATGTAGAACTTTTTGTCCCAACTATGTATTCAACAAATTGAACACCATTTTGGTCTATCTTCATTTGCTAATAATATGTGCCTTCAATGACAACTGAACCATTCGGATATGATTTCCCATCACCATCTACAATTACTTTTGACAACTTACCATTTTCTTTGGTGCAACTTAGAAGATAATAATATACACTTTCTACATTGTCAGGATCTGCAACCACAGAAAAAATATCATATGTACATGTGTACAAATGTCCATGCAATTTAAAAATTAAATAAAAAGATATAAATATTTTGATCAAAACTTGTGATAAATTAAAATTAATAAAAATAATATACATGTACAATTCGCACTCACCTGTAACAACTAAATTAGAAACACGATCAAAATCAGCTAAATATATAGGATCATGAATGTTTATGTCAATGTCATCATCTTCATAAGAGGCATTCTAATCAACTCCTTCATATCTCATCATTAAACATATACATTTGCAATATTCTCACATTAACTCATTGGATTGTGCTCAACACAATCATCATAAAAACATGATTTTTCTCTTACTTGAATCAATGGTGGGTGGTGTTTTCCTGTAGTCATCAGTCAATGTAAACTTGTGATACCAACAATTCTTTGACAATTGTAAGGATTCAATTGATCTATATCTGATACAAATATAGATAAATTTAATATTTATTTAAGAAACTGAACTGGAATAAAGTTTACCTTTCACTTCTAAAAAATAACATTTGTTGTATTGGGTGTCTCGACCAGCAAAATGACCTTGGCATCATTCAACAATTTTATTCACATTCTCCATCATGTTACCTATGTACAACATGTAAATTTACATGAACTAAATTATAGTTTAAAGCAAATGGATCTAGAAGCTTCATTTGAGACATTATAAATAATTTCAATATCATAAATACATGTACCTATAAGTTCATGTTGGAAAAGTACATGTTTTACACATGCTCCTGCTCCATTATGCTCCCCTTTTCGATGGCCACTTTCAAAGAAGTTCTAGAGAAATGTAACATTGTGTCTAGCATGTTGCATGGCTAACCAGTTAAAAGATTTTGCAAATTTAAATTTTCCTACTCGATAACATTGTATACACACATGTACATACATATATATACATAAGATATCATTTAAAAATATGGTTCATCATGTGTACACAAATTTAAAAACTTAAAAACTATGAGAATAAAATGTATTGAAATACATGTGTACTTACCCGCACAACCATCAGACCATATCTAGTGTTGTGAAGCCCTTATCCCATGATTCATAAAATCTTTTAAAAAATTGCAAAACAATAAGCCACATAGCTCCTATCATGAATTCTATCATCACTGATATATAAATGAACATCCTTGATGATAATGTGTTCATTTTGATCATACTTTCTATCCCATATAAATCAAATTGTGCATGTCTATAGATCACTTGCGCAAATATCACAACTTGTTCATAATGATAATATTGACATGAAGCTCCAATTGAGGGGAAAATATATAGTTATCAGAGAAATTTACAATTGAAAGAATACAAGCAGGTGGAAAAAAAAAATAGGTATCACAAAACTGTTTGGCTTGCCATCATGCACCATGACAATATTGGATATGTGGATATATCATAGTACGAAATCTGGTCATAAATTCAAGGTAGGGAAATTCACTCCCCTTCAATGCCATTTTTTTAGATTCATCTCATGTCTTAGTTCAGTATGTCTCATATTCAAATCTCTTCCACTAAAATGGCGTTGAAAACATCAATATTCTCAATTTGTAGTGTAAATTCATGCAAATGTCCACAATCATTGCATGTATTTTTTATACATTGTACTTTGAACCTCATCTAAATCTTTTGATTTATCACATAAAATAGACTTGACAAGTTGTGTCGTACTTCTAGGGATAACCATGTCTGGATTAAGTATTGCTATATCTTTTTTATATGATTGGAAGTATAGATAAAATTCAACATTATTTCGGCAACAACAAGTTTTGTGTACCTTATTTATATGTACAAAGATGGGACGCAACCTCTTAAACATTCTTTGACATATTTTCACATCTAAAAACTCTTGCTTGAATGCTTGAAATAGTTCACTTTGTGTTATATCTATAAAATGTTTTGTATGTTCATATTTTATACATGTCTCTTCATCTTTCATCTGTATAGTATCTCTTCTAATGAAAGAAGTATGGGAGCAAGAAGTCCAATATTCAATGACTTGTCTTTTTATATCTTTAGAAGTTCTATCTTTTCGAGGAAGTCTACACATATTTACCCAATTATTTTCAATATTTTCATCCAACATATTTCTCCTCCTGATATATATTTGAACAGTTCTTCTAGACACTTTAATTAAATTAGAAATTGCACAAACTTATTTCCTTTGTGTCAACTTTCTACTAGAGATTGTAGTTATCAACGCTCTACGTGCAAGACTTAAATTGGCTCCTCGAGTTGTGTTTCTTAATGTTGGTTAATGCATCTTTCAAATTTTCAAACTATTGTTTGATTAACATTATCCACAGAGCTTTCTTGTTATCAACACCTAATAACTCTAAAACATGAGTCATCTCTCTTTTCTTGAATAACCTTCCAAATAATATATTATAATTGTAAAATACTGTAAGTAGGTATTTTAACATTTGAGAAGAGTCTGAAAAGGAGGGCTTCATCTTGAAACTAGATTTATCGAAAGCCTATGGTAGGGTTGAGTGGGATTTTCTGAAGAAGGTGGTCAAGGCCTTTGGTTTCAATCAAAGAAGTATAGATCTTATTTATCAACTCATATGTTGAGATTCATTTTTGGTTTTGGTTAATGGCTCACCTACCCCTTTTTTAAATCCTCCACGGGTCTAAGGAAAATGGACCCCTTATCTCTTGTCCTCTTTGTTATTATGGTTGAAAGATGGGAAGATATATAGAGAGAATGGTCCAAAAAGGGGATTTTAAGGGTCTGAGTCCTTACTCAACTATTCAGGTGTGTTCACACTAGCAATTTGTGGATGATTATGTTGTTATGAGGAAAACTTCAGTCAAAAATTCTATTAATATTAAGAAGGCCTTGGATAGATATAGGATAGTGTTGAGATAGCTCCTTAATAGGGGGAAAAGCTTAGTATTCAATCTTCAATGTCCCTGAAAGAAGACAAATGAGAATCAAGAAGATTTTGGGGTGTGAGATGGAGTCTCTACCTAGTACTTACCCAGGTCTTCCTCTTTTCCTGGAGCCTCTTGATTCTTTTTGGAGCTCATTGGTGGGTAGATTTCATAGAAATTTGACTAGATGAAAGGGTATTTTACTAAGTCAGACATGTAAGATTCAGATTCTTAGATCTAGTCTTAAAAGTTTACCTCTTTATGCCCTTAGCATTTACAAATTCTGAGAAAGTATGGAGAGCTATTGAAAAAATCCAACAAAAAAAAAATTGTGGATTGGGATGGAAAAAAGAAAATGGTATCTCTTATTGCTTGGGAGAAAGTGTGCAAGCCAGTGGATAAAGGGGGTTTAGGACTACATAGAATAAGGAGCCTAAATGACCATCTTCTTGCCAAGATAATCTGGAGATACTTCAATATGAATGGGGAATGGACATCCATATGGGGGAATAAATACAATATGAAGATTCCTACTCTTCAAAGATTTCTTAGCATGACACCATCCCTGGGGGATACTTTATGTGGAGAAATGCCATAAGAAATAAGGAGATCATTAGAAAATGAGTTAAATGGAAAGTGGGGAATGGAAGGACAAATTATTTTGGGATGAGGCATGGATGAAGAATAAGCCCCTGATGGAGATCCTTGAATGGAAGGTCTTTGAGGATTAGTGAAAAATGAGGTTTAGTATCAAAGTTGTTGATTATTGTGAGAGAGACCACTAGGTTGATCCATCAGTTATTGATCAATCTCTTGGGTAGCTTAATAAAACCCTAAACTCTTTGACTTTGATGAGGATGAGAAAAGATTTATTTGGAAGTACAATAGTAATGGTAATTTATTCTATTTCTTCTCTGTATCATCAATGTTTGAGAATAAAACTGAGCCTTTTTGGGCTAAAGCATGGATTAAAGGCCTAACTCTGAAACTCAATGTTATCTTTTGGATTTGATCCAAAACAAGGTCCTTACTAGTGATAACTTGAGAAGAAGAGGAGTGACTATGGCTAACATATGTTACTTATGAAAAAAAGGATGAGGAAACTATTAATCATATGATCATCCACTGCCCTTATGTTCGCAAGATTTGGGAAAAATGTTTAAAACTTCTTAATGTGGATTGGATCTTCCTAGAAGATTTACAAAGCTTGTTCACTTCTTGGATAAGTAGAAGATTAAAGGAAATATGAATAAGTGCAAGAAATATTTTTTGAGAAATGAAGCTAGATGGGATTTCTCTCCTAGTGCGTGGATGAAGGTTAACTTTGATGGAGCCTCAAAATGGAACCCAAGGGTGGCTCGATGTGGGATGGTGATAAGTGATGAAAATGGTGTTTGTAAAAGTCTAAGTTCCATACCTTTAGGCATCCAAACTAATCATTTTTCAAAGGCTAATGCGGCCCTTCGTGGCTTAGTTTTGGCTAAGGAGAAGGGTTTTAAGAAATGTTGGATTGAAGATAATTCTTTAAAAATTATTAGATATTTAAATAAGGACTCTAGTCCCTCATGAGCTATTCATAATCTTATGCATAAGGCACAAATCCTAATGAGATATTTTGACGATTGTGTCATCACACATAATTTTAGAGAAATGAATGTTCTTGCTAACTGGGCTACTAACGTGGCTTGCAAGTTGGAAAAGATCACAAATTGGGATGACGGAAGTGATTTTCCTTTTGAGGCGAAATCATTAATAGATAGTGACCATTTACAGAGCAGGTAGAAAGTGGATTAAAAGGTATTTTAATTGATGATTATTGATTACAAGGTGAGGCTTCATTATTTATTTTTCTATGAGAAGTACAACTTGGTAATGACAATCCTAATTTTGCATGGATTTCAAGTTATATTTGCTAAGTTTAGCGAAGCTGGTATTATTCACAACATAATTTGGAGTTTTTACAGAGATACGATGAAGGGCTATCAGAGAGATAATATGGGTGGTAGTAAGAAGAGATTCTAACTTGTGAACTGTGAGGAGTGGAAAAAGAACAAGGAGGTGTGGAATATTCTAAAGAAAGGTGGTATGATGGGCTTTATGGAGATATTGCATGGCAAAAACCCTACTGTATTGAAGTAGCTCTTCAAAACTTGGAAGAATGGTATGGTTATTGTGGGTAATCAGCTAATGGAGGTTATGAAGGACATCACTGAGGAAGCTACTAGTATGAGCATGGAAGGGTTAAAATTTTATAGAGATAGAAGTATCTCTGATAAAGCTCCTGAGAAGTTCCTTGTAAAGGAGTAGGAAAAGATGAGGCTGGCGAAGTAGGATACCTCCTACTACAACCCTGAGCTCATTTCTCATCCATGGAGGTATGTGTTATATGTTTTCATCAACTATATCATGCTCAATGGTAGATTTACCAGAGCTTATAGGAACCATTTTATGTTGTTGAATCATTTTTGACATAATGTGAAAATTAGTCTTCCTTTTTTTTAATTTTTTATTGCAGGAAAAAATAGGTTTTGGGGGGACCTGAAACCCCTTACAAGTCAAGCACAAAATATTATAGCATTAATTTTTCTAAAAATAAACAGGACTAGGAACCAGTCTGCCAAACCCAGAACTAGCAAAAAAAGCAAAAAACCAGAAATTGAAAACCCCACCAGCAGCCTAGAAAATCTAAAAACAAAGAAGCACCGAGACAGGGGGTCAAGTGAACCTAGGAAAACTCCATACGAGTTTCCTCCACTTCTTTTGTTGCCTATGAAATCTTGTTGATAGTCGCATTGAAGTCAGAAAGCTTGAGGATCCTATCTTGGATCTTTTCCTTTTAGTTGACTAAGTGTGTTTTCCAAGACCCTCATCACCCGCATCCTCATTGTCATCATCAGGCTTCTTGGTAGGGGAACCAGTGTCTAGCTCCACTTTGATTGACATGAAACACTCCATAGCTAACCCCATGAGCTGGTTGTTATCCAGCATGTGCTTCTTCAACATGTTCTCCAGGTTATCAATCTTAACTTGCATATCCTGCATGTTCTTCTCCCTAATGTTGTCCTTAGTGCCCTTCAACTTCTCCAAATGATTCACCAAATTCTCCTCTAGGGAATCAACCTTTGCTCATGGAGAGCAAAATTTCAAATTAAGACTTTTGATTTCTTGAAAGACCCATTTCATCGAGTGAAAGGAATACATAGACGTCACCTTCGTAGTCTGGAGGAAACTAAAAGGGGGATCAATCTTATCATCCATGTCTTCTTTAATAAGTTGAACATTTCATTCTTGCATATCCATGGGTTTTGACAAAGGGTATATTTCAAGAGGAAGAGGGTTTCCTCCAACTTGTTCGACTGAACTTCCATAACCACTTCCAACTTGGGGCAAATAGGAACATCATGTTCCTTAAAGATATCATAATTAACTAGAATAGGGACCAACTGACCTCCCACATCCTCTGCTTTATTATCATCCTTATGTTTATCAGTGAAAACAGGGTTATTCCCAATGTCCATCGCTTGAGAAGCCTCCTCCTTGTTCTCATTATAGCTAGAGGCATTGGTCAAAACTGATAGAGAGGTGTTACTTTCTTCCTCAGATGAATTGACAATGGTGGCATAGCCCTCGACACTTTCACTAATAGAATCGGTCTCCATACCGTCTTTCTTTTCCAATTTTATTTTTTTACCAACATACATCTCCTCTTTACAAACCCCATCCCTAATACGTTTAGCCAAAGCTTTGGCTGAGCTAGAGGCTTTGGGAAAAGAGATAACAGGGCTACTAATGGCCATTTTCTTGATACATTCCATAATAAGGAGAATGAGACCCTCATGCAGAATGGGCTTGTTCTCTTTCTTCCTATGGTCAACTATACTAAAGCATAGAGACTAAAGAAGAAGAAAAGGCAACAAAACCCTAATCTTATGTCTGAAGTGACAAAGTAGCACAAAATGGTAAGAGTGAGCATGCTTGTACCTACCATCTAGAGTGATGTACTCCATGATAGCGATCATAACCTTTGCCCAAATCTCCTTAAAGGTGTCAACATCATAGCAGCCATTAGATTCTTTCACCAGGATCTCTGCCTAAACCTTGTCTTTGGGAGAGCATTGGATAGCCTTTGTGAGACATTCTTATCTTTGTAGAATTTCATACCCTTAAGTCTTAGCCCAGACACCTTTCTGATAAGCTCTTTAGTGATTTTCAAAATCATACCACCAATAGTCACAGTACCATCCTTCTAAGACTCAAAAAATGTCATTGTATCTTCATCTTTGAACCCATGAAGGTATTCCATATACGTGGTGAGACCACCCTTTCTAATTTTTTCCTAGACCTCTGTCATTTTCTTCCACTTCATGCAATCCTTCGGCTCCCTGTGATTAAGCCCACCACCCATAATTTCCTCATAGAAGGAGACCTCATTGAAAGTAGCAGAAGGAAAACAAATGTAGAAAATGATGGCAGCTTTAAAATTTGCACTAATATACTTGTGTCTACACTTAGTTAACTTGAGAAAGGAAAAGATTTTAGTAATCCTTTTAACCATATTAAAAAAATTGTCTTTTCATCATAACTTTTTGAGATACTCCAAATCAGCTCTTTTACTATGAATCTTGTAAAATGCCAAATTATCCTTCAAATCAATAGTAAGATCCTTGCCATCATGCCAAGTCACAATGTCCTTAGCCCTGACAGTAAAGTTAGCCAACTTGTTAGCCATACCGTTCACCTCCCAGAAGTTGTGGGAAATGATAACTTGCTTAAAGGAGTTAATGACAATTTGGGCCTCCTCAATAATCACTTTAATTGACCATGATGGCTTGGTAATATCTTTAATGCAGTTTAAAATGTTCATGGAATCACCTTCAATCCACACATTCAGGGGCATGTCCTTTTTAATAATTTTAAGAGTTTGAAGGAGATCCATAGCCTTTGCCACATGATTATTCTACACGCCAATGGGAAGTGCCACAGTGGAAAGACAATTCACCATGTCATCCCTTATGATCCCACTGCAACCTGTAGGACTTGGGTTACCCTTCACAATGTCATCGAAGTTGATTTTGATCCATCCAAGAGGGAGGATGAGCCATATAGAATTATCCCATTGGGTAGAGGATTTAGATTTGGTACCAGGACCATAATCTCCATAGAGAAATCCAGATTTAAACCAGTCGAGGACATGTAGTTCTCCATGATAATTCTCTTAATTTTCTCTGCAACCACCACCAGTGGGAGGGCAATGTTTCTAAACACTTTATCATTGCATTCTCTCCACAATCTCCAAATAACGTGAGGGTAAATAAGTTTCCATAATGACTTAACCATAGGGACCTCCACATTTCTCCATTGGGTAATGAAATTATCAATGTTATTAGGAAAACACCATCTTAACTTCCAAAATTGTAAGGTAAGATACCAGACATCCCAAGAATACTGGTAGTCAATAGCTAGATGGAAGACTGATTCCTCTACCTCCTTGCATAGAAAGCATCTGTTGGTCAAAATTTTACTGTGCTTTAGGAAGTTGTCAATGGTAAGAATCTTGTTTTGCAAAACCAACCAAAAGAAAATGTTAATTTTAGGAATTAACCTTTTATCCCAAACCTTAGCCCAAAAGGGAGGAGGGTTTGACTGATTCAATAATAAATCAAAGGCAAAGGTAACAGAAAAGACTCCATATGGGATAATTCCCCAAATCAGCTCATCGGCTCTAGTCGTATCAACTTTCCAGACCTTCAAGTCTAGCAGCAGAGGCTTAAGAGCCTCATCAACAAGTGAAAGGTCAATCCAAGATGTGCTCCGCTAATAGTCCCTGACTCACAAACCAAATCTTTGTAAGAAGGTATTTATAAAAGGTTGGAAAGAAGAGACAAAGTTTAGAGGATACTCATTGAGCCAACAGTCATCCCAGAATGTAATTCTTTAGCCATTGCCCAAATGCCATTTAGCACCCTTAAAGGTCATCTCCTTAACTTGCTAGATACAATTCCAAATAAAGGAGCCCTACAACTTCACTTCAGCCTTCATGAAATCCAAGATATGGGGGAAGGAGTAGATATAATTATTATAGATAATCTCGTTACACTCCTTATTCTCCCCAAAGATACTCCAAATTTTCTTACCCAAGAGTGCCTAATTAGTAACTCTTAAGGGACGGATCCCCAACCCCCCCAACTTCTTAGGAGTGCAGACCTTATCCCACCCAACAAGAGCTAGTCTCTTTCTTTCTTCCACTCCTGTTCAAAGAAAATTTCTCTTGATCCTTTCAATTATGTTTACAGATTTACCAGGGATCATAAATAGCCTAAGAGTATAGATAGGGAGACTTTAAAAAGAGGCCTTTAGGAGTTGAAGTTTACTAGCTTGACTAAGCAAAGATCCTTTCTAGCTAGCTAATTTTCTATTCAATATGTCCACAATACCAATCCATAAGGAATCACAAGGTTTAAGGCCCAAAGGAAGACCGAGGTACGTGGCCGACAGGGTATCAATTTTACATCCAATAATTTTAGCTATTCTATTCTATCTATCCATAGGCGTATTGATAAAAAATAGAGAGCTCTAATCCCAATTAACAAATTGACCAGTACCCAAGCAATAGTTGGATAGAGCCTATTTAATAACCCTAGCCTCTTGGATGGATGAAGAGCCCATGATGAAAATGTCATCCACAAATTTCTCATGAGAGCACGACCTAGAGGCAGAAGAAGGAATGGGGCCCTTGATGAATCCATTAGCAACTAGTCTCTAAAAATAGTAGCCAAGACACTCAGCCAGGATGGAAAAAAGAATGGGGGATAATGGATCTCCTTGTCGAAGCCCCTAGAAGGTTTGAAGAATCTAGAAGAGGATCTATTAATAATAACCGCAACCATGGAAGTGCTAATGAGATGAAAAACTAGGGTATGTGCAAGATCATGGTATACCAAACTATTTCCTTAAGTGGTAATGAAAAATTAGAAAATTAGGGTTAGTCAACTTGACGTAAAAGGTTGAACATCTTATGAACCTTATGTGAAAAAGTTGTAACAGTAGAATCTGTAGGAAATTGAATGTAGTTTCTAAACTACTAGCCCTTGCTTCAAATTTTTTTTTGTCTAATTGTTCAAAATTTTAGATTTCAATGCAGTACTATGAAAATTTTAGGGAAAAGATAAAAAGTATGTGTATGTTTGACCACCTTAATCACAATCAAATGATGATATATTTTCCAAAGATTCTAGATATAAGTAGTAGACTCATGCCTGGATGTCAAACATATTTTTTTGAAATTTTTGGTCAAATAAATAATTAATTATGAATTTTCTAATACAACTTTTTAAGAATAAAAAAAATCTCATGTCTAACCACCTTAACTAATTCAAAATTTTACCAAATTCAAAAAAATAAAATTTCTTATATTAGCCGAAGCATAGAAGTGACACATGTTTCAGATTTCAAAAAGGTTAAACAGTTTGAAATTTATAGTTGTTTTTCAATTAGTATGTCAATTATGACTTTAAAGATAACTCAATTGAAAAATAAGTAATAATTACTTACTGAATTCAAAATTTGATAGCAATTATACTGATGGAACGCTGATAATGTCTTTCAGAAACCCTTTTCATTTCATCAATTTTAGGTGAAAAAATAGTCATCAGCTACATGGTCAAAGTCTCGGTATCAAGAACTATCTCCTGAAACACACCTAAAGGGTTGACCACCCACGTTTGGTAATGCCCAAGAAAATACCAAGCCTAATCGGATATCTGATAAAATTGGATATCCAAAAATTTTGGATATCCGATATTATCAAATATCTAATATTTCTTGCCTAGTTCAAAATTTCATTTGGACTACTTTTTCCAATTTCAAGCTACATATAAAATTCTTAGTTGCCAGATTCGCATCATAGGGGTCAGATCAGGGTTTGGGTCCAGTCTGGGTTTGGATTTGCTCTGGACATATTAAGTTCTTTATGCCTTCATAGGTCATGGGCCCCTGGGGATTCACATGGACATATTAAGTGCTTTATGTCTTCATCTAACCCTAAATTGATAGGAGGATTTATACAAATAGATTCGCTCTGGACATATTAAGTGCTTTATGCCTTCATCTAACCCTAAATTGATAGGATGATTTATAAAAATATAACATTTAAGTATAAGAAATTAATTTCTTATACTTTAATTTATATTTGTATAAATACTAGTTAAATACATTCCAGGATGTTTGAGATAGGTTTCAGCTTCATAGGAGTTAAGATGCAAATTCTAGATTTTGGGGGTTTTCAAAAAATTCTAGACTTAGCCAAATTTTAGGATTTAGTAAGCCTTCAGTAGGGTTACCTCCCATAATCCATCATGGCTTTCTAAGGTCAAACTAAAGATAGCAAAAGGACTCTCAAATGGTTTTAACTCATTTTATCACAAATCACTTAGTTTCGACCCCATCTCTATGACAGACTTAGCTTAGCTCTCGCCCAAATCCTGAGGTATGTGCAAGATCATGAGGGGCCAAAATATGCCCTTAAGTGGCAATAGTAAATGTTACATTATATATCATATATTATACGTTATTTTATATGTATAATATATCTTAATATGTATTTTACAACTATTTACAAAAGGTTGGAAGATTGCAGAAAAATCATGGATGACCATTGAAAGAAGCAAAGGAAATCAATTAGCCATTTAAAAAATTCATGGGTGCCCATTGAAATAAGCTATTTTGCTGGAGGGAAGAGCATAAAACTTCCACTAATTTGCAATGGCCTAAAGCGAAGGGAGTAGCTCTACTTCTAGATGTATTTTAGGTTGCCCATCTATACAGTTTGGTGAAGAAGGGTGTGCATTTTATGATTCCTATTGCTCCAATTGTTACTAATTTGTGCCTCCTAAATACTGTGAAGATTTCCATACATGAATTTTATAATAACTTCATGGGGTTAAGGAAGAAAATGAAATACTTAGGGCAATCAAATGTGTCAAAAGGGGTCATGGGGACTTCCTATGGGTCCTAGTACACGTTATCGCACATACTAGGACCCCTAGGAAGTCCCCGTGACAACTTTTGACACATTGGAACCCTCAATTGTGTCCTAAGGGGTCGTAGGACCTCTTAAGACACACTTGAGCTATCCAATGTGTCAAAAGGGGTCAGGGGGACTTTTTAGGGGTCCTAGTATGCCTTATCACGTGTTAGGACCCCTAGGAAGTCCCCATGACCCCTTTTGACATATTTGAATGCCCAAGTGTGTTTGAAGGGTTCATACGATGCCTTAGGACACACTTGAGGATTAAAATGTGACAAAAGGGGTCATGGGGACTTCCTAGGGGTCCTAGTACACCTTATCACATGTTAGGACCCCTAGGAAGTCTCCATGAACCCTTTCGATACATTAGAACCCTCAAGTGTGTCCTAAAGGGTCCTATGACCCCTTTGGACACACTTGAGGGTTCAAATGTGTCAAAAGGGGTCATGGTGACTTCCTAGGGGTCCTAGTATGCCTTATCACTCATTAGGACCCCTAGGAAATCCCCATCACCCCTTTTGATAGATTTGAAATGTCAAGTGTGTTTGAAGGGGTTGTAGGACCCCTTCAGACAAACTTGAGTATTCACATGTGTCAAAAGGGGTCTTGGAGACTTCCTAGGGGTCCTAGGACACCTTATCACACATTAGGACCACTAAAAAGTCTGCATGACCCCTTTTAACACATCGAAAACCTCAAGTGTGTCCTAAGAGGTCCTACAACCCCTTCAAACACACTTGAGGGTTCAAATGTGTCAAAAGGCATCACGGGGACTTCCTAGGAGTCCTAGTACCCCTTATCACATGTTAGGACACTTAGGAAGTCCCCATTGACACATTGGAATGATCTAGTGTGTCCTAAGGGGTGCTAAGAATCCTTCGGACACACTTTATCATTAAAATATTTCAAAAGGGGTCATGGGGACTTCCTAGGGGTCCTAGTATGCCTTATGACATGTTAGGACCCCTACAAAGTCCCCATGACCCCTTTTAACACATTGAAATGTTCACGTGTGTCCTAAGGGTTCCTACGACCCCTTCAAACACACTTGAACATTCATATATGTCAAAAGGGGTCATGGGGACTTCCTAGGGATCCTAGTATGCATGATAAGGCATACTAGGACCCCTAGGAAGTCTTCATGACCCCTTTTAACACATTTGAACCCTCAAGTGTGTCCTAAGGGGTCTTATGACCCCTTCAAACACACTTGAGGGTTCAAATGTGTCAAAAGGCTTAATGGGGACATCATAGAGGTCCTAGTATGCCTTATCATGAGTTAGGACCCCTAGGAAGTCCCCATGACCCCTTTTGACACATTAGAACCCTCAAGTGTGTCCTATGGGGTCCTACAACCCCTTAGGACACACTTGACAGTTCTAATTTGTCAAAAGAGGTCATTGAGACTTCCTAGGGGCCCTAGTATGCCTTATCACATGTTAGGACTCTTAGGAAGTCCCCATGACCCTTTTTGACACATTGAAATGCTTGATTATGTCTGAAGGGGTCCTACGATTGCTTCAGACACACTTAAGCCATCCAATGAATCAAAAGAGGTCATGGGGACTTCCTAGAGGTCTTAGTACACCTTATCATTCGTTAGGACCCCTAGGAAGTCCCCATGACCCCTTTTTGACACATTTGAACCCTCAAGTGTGTCTAAAGGGGTTGTAGGACCCCTTTGGACACACTTGAGCATTCAAGTGTGTAAAAATTGGTCATGGTGACCTCCTAGAGGTCCTAGTATGCCTTATCATGTGTTAGGACCCCTACAAAGTCCCTATGACCCTTTTTGACACATTGGAATGCTCATGTGTGTCCTAAGGCATCCTACGACCCTTTCAAACACACTTGAGCATTAAAATGTGTCAAAAGGGGTCATGGGGACTTCCAAGGGGTCCTAGTACATCTTATCATGTGTTCAGACCCCTAGGAAGTTCCCATGACCACTTTTGACACATTGGAACCCTCAAGTGTGTCCTAAGGGGTCGTAGGACCCCTTTGGACACACTTGAGCTATCCAATGTGTGAAAAGAGGTCATGGGGACTTCTTAGGGGTCATAGTATGCCTTATCCCATGTTAGGACCCCTAGGAAGTCCCCATGACCCCATTTGACACATTTGAACCCTCAAGTGTGACCCCTTGCAACACTTGAGGGTTCAAATGTGTCAAAGGGGGTCATGGGGACTTCCTACGGGTCCTAGTATGCTTTATCATGCATTAGGACTCCTAGGAAGTTCCCATGACCCCTTTCAACACATTGTGATGCAAGGGAAGGGAGAAAGAGGGGCCAAAGAATGGCGTACCCTAATGATCCAAGCCTGCAACACACATGCAAAAGCAACAAACAACAAGAGTGAGAGAGAGAATGCTTGATCCTTTAATATATTATCATCAATTTGAATCATACATGCTGAGTTGTAAGGCCTTCCTAGGTATAGCCTAATATTACAATGAATTACAAAAGTTCTCAAACATGCGAGGATCTGCTACCAATTACTAATCTAATGCCTTCTATCTTCTTTCAAAATTGACTCCCTAAACTACCACCAAACATCTACATTTATACAAGAAGCTACCAAGCTGAGTCGGCCTTCAAATCCACAATTAATAGAAGTAATAGTCAAATCTGGGACCACATGCTTCCCAATGATGGATTCTAGCATTAATTCTACAATGCAATATAAATGCAGAAGTCAACCACAACAGGAAATAAAACTAAACCCTTTAGTAAGCAGGATAACCAAGCAATAGATAGACAATATTGAGCACCAATGAATAACTAACCACCTAAGAGATAACTAATAAGACTTGGTAACCAAAGGAAACTGACCAACTACCAACTGACTCAGTTAAAGAAGAAACTGAGAAACATAGAAAACTCCAAATTCTTTTTGGTGAGACAGGATTACCAAGGACCTGAGATGCTCCTGCATCAGACACCTAGGGTTAATTTGAAATGATTCTCAAAATCATTCGGTAGGTCTGGTCCGAGTTGTATCCAACTCAGACTAGGAAATTCAAGAACTATCTTCTATCGGTCTATTCTTCCACTTAACTAGATATTCCATGTAATATTTTCCTCTTGTACTTTTGCCAACTCTTTCCTTCAAAATCTATTCAACTTCATCATTCTTCTTCTTAGGATATTTTGTCGGTACTGTCACTTCTTCATTAGGTTCATGATACTCATACAAATCAATAATGTTGAAAATCAGTGATATGTCCATGTCATCAGGTAACTCAATCTCATATGCATTTCCACTATCAAATTTCCTCAGAATCTTGCAAGGTCCAAACTTCTTCATCTTTAGCTTTCCATATGTTCCAACAGGAAATCGGCCTTTCTTCAAATGAACCATCACTTCATCACCAACATCAAAAGTTTTATGTCTTCATGATCTATCAACTCTGTGTTTGTATTTCTAATTATTGTCTTCCAGCTTCAGCTTCACATCTTCATGCAATGTCTTCATGTACTCAGCAAATTTTACTCCTTCAGCACTTTTCTTATTCTCATCAGCAATGTGTCTCAAATCAGATATTCCTCTTATTTGTGTGCCATTTACAATCTCAAATGGTGTCTTTCCAATACTCCTATTCATTGAATTGTTATATGCAAATTCTTCTTGTGCCAACACGGAATCCCAAATACTCAGTGTGTCTCTAACTAAACATCTCAAAAGATTTCCCAAACTTCTATTCACAACCTCAGTCTGTCCATCAGTTTGTGGGTGAAATGTAGAATTATATTTCAATTCAGTGCCAAATTTCTTCCAAAGTGTTTTCCAAAAATAACCAACAAATTTACTATCTCGGTCAGAGATAATACTCCCTGGTAATCCATTCAATCTGACTATTTCCTTAAAGAAAAGATCTGCAACATGTACTACATCTGATGTATTTCTACAAGGTATAAAATGTGCCATCTTAGAAAATCTATCCACAACAACAAATATTGAATCATTACCTCTTACTGTCTTCGGTAAGCTAAGAACAAAATCCATACTTATATCAATCCAAGGTTTCTCAGGAACAACAATCGGTGCATACAATCTAGTATTCTAACTTACTCCTTTTGCAATTTGACAAATTCCACAACTTTTCACAAATTTTTGAACATCTTTATACAACTACAGCCAATAGTACTTCTCTTTAAGAAAATTTCATGTTTTATCAATACCAAAATGTCTAGCCAAACCACTACTATGTTTCTCTTTTATCAAATTAGATCTCATTACTCCTCTCGGTATACACAACTGAATACCTTTGAACAACATACCTTCCTAAATGAAATATTCATCCCATTTAGTATTTTTTTGATCTTGAATAGGTGCTCTGCACTTTCTCCATGGCTCAGAAAAATTAGGGTCATTTTCATACAAACCTCTCATCTCATCAAAACCAAGAACTTCAATTTTCATCTCGGTCATCAAAGATCTTCTTCTACTCAATGCATCAACAACTCAGTTAATGACTCCACTCTTATGCTTTATCACAAATTTATAACTCTTCAAATACTCAACCCACTTCATATGTCTCTGATTCAACTTATTCTGACTACCCAAATATTGTAAAGCCTTATGATCAGTATACAACACAAATTCACTCAGTCTCAAATAATGTCTCCATTTCTTTAGTACTCAAACAATAGCATAGAATTCTTGATCATACACAGAATATTTCCTTCTAGCATCATTCAACTTTTGACTAAAGAAAGCAACACATTTACCTTCTTGACTCAACACAGCTCCAATTGCACTTCCACTTGCATCATATTCTACTTGAAATACTTTACTGAAATTAGGTAATACCAAAATAGGTAATTCAACAACTTTCTACTTCAGGGTCTCAAAACTTCTGTCAGCTCCATGTGTCCACTTGAATTCTCATTTGTCTCCTCTCATAGTCTTAGTCATAGCATTACAAATTGAACTAAAATTCCTTATGAACTTTCGGTAAAAACTTGCCAAACCATGAAATAATCTTACCTCAGTAGCATTCATAGGTGTAGGCCAATTCAAAATAGCTTTAACCTTTTCAGGATCCATCTTCAAACCATCAACTGAAATAACAAATCCCAAATACACAATCTCTTCCTTCATGAATGAACACTTTTTTAGATTTATCAGCAACTTCTTCTCTTTCAATCTCTGCAAAACTTGTCTAACATGCAACAAATGTTCTTCTCTGGTCTTACTGAATATCAGAATATCATCAAGATATACAATCACAAATTTACCCAAGAATTTCTTCAAAACCTCATTCATTAATCTCATAAAAGTACTTGGTGAAATAGTTAAACCAAAAGGCATAACCAACCACTCATACAAACCTTCTTTTGTCTTGAAAGTAGTCTTCCATTCATCACCTTCTCTAATTCTGATCTGATGATACCCACTTTGCAAATCAATCTTTGTGAAATACTTTGTTCCAGTCAAACTGTCCATTATGTCATCCATTCTCAGTATAGGAAACCTATACTTCACTATTATCTTATTGATTGCTTTGGAATCAATACACATTCTCCATTCTCCATTCTTCTTTGGTGCCAATATAGTAGGTACTACACAAGGACTCAAACTTTCTTTGATCAAACATTTCTCTAGCAACTCTTGAATCTATCAATTCAATTCCTAATTCTCAGTAGGTGTCAACCGATGAGGTGCCTTATTTGGTAAACTAGGTCCAGGGATTAGATCCATACAATGATCAATGCTTCTTTTCGGTGGAAAACCATCAGGTACACTATCAGAAATGATATCACTATACTCAGTGAGTAACTTATCAATCTCCTTAGGGACATTATCCTCTATTTTCTTACTTGACTTATTACGAACCACAAAAAAATATACATCATTCCTCTTCAAAGAATTTACAAACTTTCTTCCTTCCATCAAGAAAACTTTCAAAGATGTGCAAACATTACTAACAGGTTCTTCTATCAATGGTAACAAGATTTTTTTCTTTCCATTAGCCACAATAGTATACTTATGCAATCTCTTATCATATATAGCATGTCTATCATGTTGCAAAGGTCTACCCAAAAAAATATGAAAATAATCCATAGGCATGATATCACATAACACCTTATCATAGTACTTTCCAATATTCAAATTCACATAACTTTGTTCACTTACTAGAAGTGTATGCTCATCTTTGATCAATGAAATCTGATAGGTCTTCAGATGTACCAACCTTTCCAACTATAATTTTGTGACCATCTCTTCAGATGCCAGGTTCTCTGAGCTACCACTGTCAATGATTACCTTCCAAACTTTGTCAGAAACTCTACATTTGGTCTTGAACAAACTTTTCCTTACTGGATCTTCCTTCTTTCTTTCATTTGACAGTGCTCTCCTTACCATCAAGTTATTTTCCTTCTCAGGTTCATTCGGTGACTCTTCCTGCACCAAAGTATTTCTACTGCTACCAGCCTTCTTACTAGCTTGTGTATATTCAAAAAATCCATGTCCTTCCTCTCCACAATTAAAACAAGTTCCTCAAAAACTTCCTCTGCTATAACCACCTCGGTAGTTACTGCCTCTACCTTTAAAACTTTCACCTTTAAACTCAGTCTTGCCTTTGTCTAGATTTGTCTTTTCTGGTTTAAATCTACCATTTTCACCATTAGATCTACCTCTTCTCCTAGGGAATCTACCACCTCGACCTCTCTATCTCTATTCATGTCTCTTGTTCAATTTCTCCTCAGCTTTCAAAGAAAATTAATAAGCCTCTTCAATGTTCTCCAATTTGACCATACTAATTTCCTCTTGGATGGAAACCTGCAAACCATTCAGGTATTTGCCAATTCTTTCCACATCATCTTCATCATGTTCATATCTAATATCTAACCTATAGAATTCCTTAGTGTACTCTTTTACCGAGCTATCTTTCTATCTCAAACTTTACATTCACCGAACTAGGTTAATCTAATAATCATAGGGTAAGAACTTTCCTTTCAATTTATGACCATTTTACTCCATACCTTGATTTTGTCTTTACCTTTCCTTTTTCTATCTATTTCAAGATGTTCCCACCATAAGGATGCATGACTTTTCAACTTTGTGCTTGCAATCTTCACCTTCTTATCCTCAAGAATGTTTTCATACTCAAACTACTTTTCCATCTCGTTGATTCAGTCCACCAATTCATTAGAATCTAGCTTTCCACTATACTCAAGAGGATTGAAATGTGGTCTTGACTTTAGACTTGTCAAAGCCTTCAAAAATATTTCTTCGCCTTGATCCATAACAGGAGTAGGTTTTGCATTCGCCTATTCTTCTTCAATTTCATTATCACTAACATCTTCAAGATGTTTGCCTCTTCTTTGGGTTGTTTCCACTGCTTCTAATTGCTAGGATTAACAAGGCAGAAATATCAATTACATGCAAATATAACAAATATCAAAAAATAATAAACCATGTAGAAGAGAACATAAGACACAAATATTTAACATGGTTCACCCAATCCTTGGGCTACGTCCACCAACATCGAGTTCAATATTTTTATTATCAAGTAATTACAACCTGATTACAATTCGTAATCCCTTACAGCTTAATTTTGCCGCAACTACTAAAATCATACATAATGAAAAAAACCCTAACCCTAAGCCATACTGTACAATATTTTTCCACTTTAGAGTTATAATGAGTTATAATATGTCAGCCCAAAATAGCCAAAAATATTCAGCCTCAAAAAAATTCACCTCGGGAGACCCTGGTGAGGTCAAGAGGAAAAGTGTATAGTACTTTCCTGCATAGTACTTTCCTGGTCAGTCACCACAAGCTAACAATCTCCCACTTGGTGACTGATCAGTATCCACACTAAAAAACCTCCCACTTGGAGATTGATCCTATAGCAATATCGCTACCATATGAGGCTCCCACTGGATCAAACCACCCTAGACTCAGTCATTCCTTTATTCTGTTCAGTCAAGAAGACCAACTAAATTTGAACATGAGTTCAACTTCTCCTTTGTTACTATGTTTGTAAACATATCTATTGGATTATCATCTATATGAATCTTTTCTAGCTTTAACTTCCCATCATCCAAAACTGATCGAATGAATTGGTACCACAACTATATGTGTTTTGTCTTTGAGTGCAAAGCAAAATTCTTCACAAGATGAATGGCACTTTGGCTATTTGTATGCAAAAAATTATCCTTCTATGGATGTCCCAATTCTTCCATGAAGAATTGAAGCCATATCATCTACTTGGCTGCCTCTATAGCAGCAACATACTCTTCCTATGTAGTGGATAAAGCAATGACCTTTTGTAGTTGAGAAATCTAACTCACTCTTGTCCCACAAATAGTAAATACATAACCTACAGTACTCCACCTTCTATCTATATCTCCTACCAAATCTGAGTCAACATAGCCTTGTACAGTAGTAGTAGAACCCCCAAAGTGTAAACACTTACTAGATGTACCTCTCAAATATCTAAAAATCTATTTGATTGCATTCCGATGCTCAATACTAGGGTTACTCATATATTGGCTAATGGCTCCCACTGCGTGTGCAATATGTGGCCTAGTACATACCATAGCATACATTAAGCTCCCTATAGCTAAAGCATAAGGTACCTTAGACTTTTTTGCCTCTTCTTTTGATGTCTTAGGACACATATCCTTAGTCAATGTCAAATGACCAGGCAAAGGTATGCTGACAGCTTTGGCATTCTCCATAGAGAAACATTGCAACACCTTCTCAATATAATCAGCCTGAGATAGAGAAAACTTCCTATTTTCCCTATCTCTACAAATTTTCATACCAAGGATTTGTTTTGTTGCCCCCAAATCCTTCATAGAAAATGCATGTGCTAACTATTGTTTCAACCCCTTAATGTGATCGATGTTAGACCTATCTACAACCATATCATCAACATATAAACATAAAATAATGTAGTTGTCATCATCCAACCTCTTAAAATAAACACAATGGTCAGAATGACACCGACTGTATCTATGCTCATTCATAAAAGTGTCAAATTTAATATACCATTTCTGAGGTGCTTGCTTCAAGCCATATAAAATTTTCTGCAATCTGCACACCAAATTCTCCTTACCCTTGACCTCAAATCCTTGTGGTTGGACCATATGTATTTTTTCATCCAAATCACTATGAAGAAAAGTTGTTTTAACATCAAGCTGCTCTAAATACAAATCTTCAATAGCCACAATACTTAAAATAGTATAGATATAAGTCATTTTAACAACTGGAGAGAATATCTCATCAAAATCAATACCATTTTTCTGTGCAAATCCTTTTACAACTAACTTGGCTTTAAATCTTTTCTTACCTCCATCCTCTTCTTTCAACTTGTAAACCCATTTATTTTGTAAATCCCTTTAACCTGTAGGTAACTTGAATAAATCCCAAGTATGATTTTTCATCAAGGAGTCCATTTCCTCTATCATTGCAGACTCCCACTGAATCTTTGTATCCACCTGCACAGCTTCATTATAACATTTAGGTTCACCAGCATCTATTAACAAAATAGAATACAAAGATGGAGAAAATATTTCTAGAGGTTTACTTAGCCTTGTTGACCATCTAACATTCACTGGGGTATGTGGTATTTGTTGTTGCTGTTGTTGTGGAGCATAAGGAACTACTGGAACATCATCTTTTGGAGTATCATCCAGTACTACATAGTCATTTTCTTTCTTCTCATGCTGCTGCAATAGATCTTTGTACAATACTTTCTCATTGAATATGACATCCTTGGGTAAAAGTACAAAGCTGTGTCACTTTTTGATGCAGGAGCATCCTGGGTGTAAGAGCAATCTTGCATCACCCAAAAATATTTATGTTTTTGTATTCAATAAGGGCTATTTTGTGAAGAGCTGCTATTTATGGAAAGTTACTATTTTTGGTAATTTTCGTATGTGCTCAGAATGATCTGATTTCTTTCTTGGAGGTTCATTTTGGTCATATAATTCTGCCAGTAAAGTTTCATTGCCAGATCAAGAGTATATTGGAAGATATTGAAGATTTTCGGTATTGGCAGCAGGGTACAGAAATTTTGAACTCAGTTTTGAAGGCTTTAGAGGCCCCGGATGAGGTCAAAAATTTGGGTGACGAGCGCTTGCGCCGGTCAAGCCTGTAGAGCGCTTCGTGGCATTTCTGAAATGGGGTTATAATAGCCGATCGGGTCAACTGGTGATGACTTATGGTCTTCGGAAGTTGGGCCACCTAAAATGGCAGAAAATAATTTTCTTCAAAATTTCTGTTCGGGTTTCAAAGGTTATCTTGAGCCGACTATGATGTAATGAAATGTAAAATAAAATAATTTTAAGTTTGGTCGGCCTTATTGGCTAAAATTCTGGAACCTTCCCAGGCGGAGGGGAATTGCCTATATAAGGAAGACTGTATTATTATCTTAAGTAGTTCAGAATAGTTCTGGGTAATAGATCTGGGTATTGATTCGAGGCTTTATCCTACAAAATATTGTAAGGGAATGCCCATGTGGCTTTGCATGTTGTAATTTTGAAAATTTGTAATTCCACATTTGTGGAGATAATAAGAAGCCAATTTTTTGTTCTTGCATATTATTGTTGTTGTTTCTCTATGTCTGTTATGTGTTTGTGGTATTAAGGGGAGCACCCTTCATCAAGTGGTATCAGAGCAAGTTTTCTTGAGTGTGTAAATAGATCACCGACTGTGAGGCAGTTTGCACCAGGACCGTGGCTAGGGTTTCAGCGCGCATCACGAAAATGCCTCCACAAAGGGAACGTGGCGGAAGAGCTGGTGTTGTAACACTTGAGGTTAGAGAGCTGCAGAGACAAGTGCGAGCATTACAAGAAGAGATTCGTAGAGGAATGAATCTTAATGTCAGAGACGAAAGCGAGGATGAAGCCGAAGAAGAATATCAAGAAGGAGAAGTTGAAATTGTAAACTAGGAGGAAGAAAGACTTTTTCGGGTGATTTACAAGATTGGGAAAAGACCTAAGATTGAGGTTCCTACATTTTTTGGAAATCTTAACCTAGAGGAATTGATCGAATGGATCAATGAATGTGAGGAATATTTCGAGTATGAAGATGTTGAGGATCCTGATAGGGTCAAATTTGCGAAGGCCAGACTGAAAGGTCATGCGAAGATCTGGTGGCAAGAAATTCAATTGGAGAGAAATAGAAGAGGGAAAGATAAAATCACAAGATGAGATCAGATGGTAGATAAATTGAAGTGACAGTTCATTCCTGTTGATTATGAGCTTGATCTACTAAAGAAAATGCAAAGTTTGAAGCAGGCAGGAAGATCTGTTCAGGAGTATACAGAAGAGTTCTATCGACTCCTTATCAGAACAGGCCATGCAGAAGCTGATAAGGAGAAAGTTGCCCGATACCTTAATGGGTTAAGGCCAAGCATTCAGGAGGAGTTGAATCTGGTTTGAATGAACAGTATTGAGGAGGCATACCAATTTGGCCTAAAAGTAGAGGAAAAGCTAAACAAGAATTTTGAGAGCAGACAAAATGGAAGAGCTCGCGATGGACGATCTGGTGGATGATCATATGGTGGCCGAAATGAAGATCTGAAAAAGAAGGATGAGGCCAGTAGCAGTCAGAATCAGCGCAAAAATAATTCCAATCACTTCCAGGATCAGAATAATAGAGATCAGAGAGGAAGAGGAAGAGGACAAGGATCTGGAAGAGGAGGCTTCCGTGGAACATGTTTTCACTATGGAGAAAAAGGTCATAGGGCATTTGAATGTCCTCAGCGCCAAGGTAGAATAGACAGGAGAAATGAAGGCCAGGCCAGAGTTGCACATGTAGATGAAGATGCCAGATCATCAAATTCTGAAGATGCTGAAAGAGGAGAAACGTTGATTAACAGAAGAGTCCTGTTGAGTGGTGAGAATGAACCTGAGCAAAGGAGGATCCTGTTTCGCACCAGGTGCAAGTGTGAAGGTAAATGTTGTGATGTGATTATTGATAGTGGAAGCACTGACAATTTGGTGTCAGAAGAGATGGTGACAAAGTTGAAGCTCAAGAGACAGAAACACCCACATCCATATCGGATTGCTTGGGTACAGGATGACCACAAGGTCATGGTCAATGAACAATGCCTTGTGAAGTTCAAGATTGGCAGATACCAAGATGAGGTATTGTGTGATATCATATCTATGGATGCATGTCATATGTTGTTGGGTAGACCATGGCAGTTTGACAGATGTGATGTACATGATGGTCGTGCGAATACCTATTCCCTGACAAAGGATGGAGTGCGACATAAGCTAAAACCATTGAAGGAGACCGAAGAAAAGGTATGTGGTAATGCAAGGATAACTTTTGTTGATGGAAGAAATTTTTTAGATGGTATGAGGCATGAGCATGTATGTTTTGCTTTAATTCCAAAAGCTGGTAAAGAGGAAGTAGAAGATGTCCCTGTAGAAGTTGCAGATTTGTTGAATGAGTTTCAGGATATTGTATCCGATAACGTGCCTGATGGATTACCACCAGTCAGGAAGATCAGTCATCAGATGGACTTGATCCCAGGAGCGAGTTTGCCGAATAAGGCAGCACACAGAATGACACCTGCAGAAAGTGAGGAGTTGAACAGACAAGTACATGAACTATTACAGAAAGGATTGATCTATGAGAGTCTGAGTCCCTCTGCTGTACCAGCGGTATTAGCACCAAAGAAGAATGGAGAATGGAGGATGTGTACAGATTCTAGGGCAATAAACAAGATCACAATCAAGTACAGGTTTCCATTGCCACGAATGGATGATATTATGGACTGTTTGAGTGGAGCTGTGTATTTCTCAAAGATAGATCTGAAGAGTGGATATCATCAGATTTGGATCAGAGAAGGAGATGAATGGAAGACTACCTTCAAGACAAAGGAAGGACTGTATGAGTGGTTAGTCATGCCTTTTGGGCTAACCAATGCACCGAGCACTTTCATGCGGCTCATGAATGAGGTTCTAAAAGAATTTCTGGGTAAGTTTGTCATTGTTTACCTAGATGATATTTTGATCTTTAGTAAGACATTGGATGAGCATATGATGCATATTCGTATGGTATTTGAGAAGTTGAGAGATGAGAAATTGTTGATTAATTTGAAGAAGTGCAGTTTTGTGAAGAAAGAGTTAGTGTATTTGAGATTTGTAGTTTCAGCAGAAGGTCTAAAAATGGACCCAGAGAAGGTACAGGCTATCCTTGAATGGCCTACTCCAAGGAGTGCTACTGAGGCAAGATCTTTTTATGGTCTAGCTAGCTTTTACAGAAAGTTTATCAAAAATTTTAGCAGTATTTGTGGTCCCTTGACTGAAACAATGAGAGGGGATAGAGAAGAGTTTAAGTGGACTAATGGGGTAGAAAACAGTTTTCAATTGTTGAAACAAAAAGTTACAGAATAACCTATTTTAGCACTTCCAGATTTTAATAAGATGTTTCAAGTAGATTGTGATGCTAGTGGTACTGCAATAGGGGCTGTTATGAGCCAAGAAGGTAAACCTGTTGCTTATTTCAGTGAGAAGTTAAATGATGCCAAGAGGAAATATTTTGTTTATGATCAGGAATTTTATGCTATAGTTCAGGCATTAAAAAAGTGGAGACATTATCTGCTTCCTAATGAGTTTGTTTTGTATACTGATCATCAAACTTTGCAATATTTGAATAGTCAAGGAAAGTTGAATCAGAGGCATTTAAAATAGGTTGAGTTTTTGCAGAGCTATACATTTGTTTTGAAACACAGGAGTCGAAAGTCTAATAGGGTTGCAGATGCTCTTAGAAGAAGGCAACTATTGCTGACAGAAATGCAGATTGAAGTGGTTGGGTTCAAGGAACTCAAGAATTTGTATCCAGAGGATCCTGATTTTGGTGAAGATTGGAAAGCTTGTACAGAACCTGTTACTCTAGACAGGATGAAATGGTTGGATTTCATCATCCAGGATGATATGCTATTCAAAGGGAGTCAGTTGTGCATTCCACGAAGTTCTATGAGGGGGAATCTCATCAAGGAGAAGCATAGCGGAGGATTGGCTGGACATTTTGGTCGTGATAAAACCCTTGGTTTGGTTAGTGAGAATTATTATTGGCCACAGTTGCAGCAAGATGTGAAGAAGTTTGTGCAGAGTTGCCGAGTATGTCAGATGGTGAAAGGAGTGAAGCAGAATACAGGATTGTATCAGCCATTACCTGTACCAGAGAAGCCTTGGGAGGATATCAGCATGGACTTTGTTCTTGGTTTACCGAGAACACAGCGGGGACACGATTCAATTTTTGTGGTAGTTGACAGATTTTCAAAGATGGCACATTTTATTCCCTGCAAGAAAACTAATGATGCTGTTCATGTAGCAGAATTGTTTTTCAGAGAAGTAGTGAGACTTCATGGTTTGCCAAAGACCATAGTTTCAGATCAGGACACAAAGTTTGTTTGATATTTTTTACGTACGTTGTGGAAGCAGTTGAAGACAGATTTGAAGTTTAGTTCATCACATCATCCACAGACTGATGGACAGACAGAGGTGGTGAATAGGAGTTTGGGAAATTTGCTGAGATGTTTGGTTGGAGATAAGCCAACAGGATGGGATTTGATTTTATCACAGGCAGAATTTGCATACAATAATTCTTTCAATAGAAGCACTGGTAAATCACCATTCCAGATTGTATATGGAAGTAGTCCAAGAAATGCATCTGAATTGAGGAAGATAGATAAAGGAGAAATAAGTAGTGCTGAAGCTGAAGATTTTGCAGAACACTTAAAGAACATCCATGAAGAGGTGAGGAAGCATATTACCAAGATGAACGCATAGTATAAGGCTAAGGCAGATGAGAAAAGGAGGTATAAGGAATTTCAGGTTGGTGATGAAGTCATGGTTCATTTGCGGAAGGAGCGGTTTCCAGTTGGTACATATAACAAGTTGAAAATGAAGAAGTTTGGACCATGTAAGATATTGAAGAAACATGATTCAGGAAATGCATATGAGGTAGAATTGCCTACTGAGCTAAATATTTCACCAGTGTTTAACATTTCAGATCTGACAGAGTATCATGAAGGAGGTGTTGAAGATGAGATCATAGTAGCACAGTGGAGTATTCCAGCAACTAGTTTAGACACTAAGGAGATTGAAGATATACTGGACAGTTGTGTTGGCAGAAGCACAAGGAACAGGACATATGAAGAATATCTGGTCAAGTGCAAAGGACGACCTGTTGAAGATTCATCATGGCTGACAAAGGAGGAGGTTAGCCATCTTGGTTTTCCTCTGCACACCTAAGTCGTGACAGGGTCACTTTTCAAATTACCCCGGGTGTCTGATGCAGGAGCATCCTGGGTGTAAGAGCAATCTTGCATCACCCAAAAATATTTCTGTTTTTGTATTCAATAAGGGCTATTTTGTGCAGAGCTGCTATTTATGGAAAGTTACTATTTTTGGTAATTTTTGTATGTGCTCAGAATGGTCTAATTTCTTTCTTGGAGGTTCATTTTGGTCATATAAGTCTGCCAGTAAATTTTCATTGCCAGATCAAGTGTATATTGGAAGATATTGAAGATTTTCGGTATTGGCAGCAGGGTATAGAAACTTTGAACTCAGTTTTGAAGGCTTTAGAGGCCTCGGATGAGGTCAAAAATTTGGCTGACAAACACTTGCGCCGGTCAAGCCTGTAGAGCGCTTCGTGGCATTTCTGAAATGGGGTTATAATAGCCGATCGGGTCAACTGGTGATGACTTATGGTCTTCGGAAGTTGGGCCACCTGAAATGGCAGAAAATAATTTTCTTCAAAATTTTTGTGCGGGTTTCAAAGGTTATCTTGAGCCGATTATGATGCAATGAAATGTAAAATAAACTAATTCTAAGTTTGGTCGGCCTTATTGGCTAAAATTCTAGAACCTTCCCAGGCGGTGGGGAATTGCCTATATAAGGAAGGCTGTATTATTGTCTTAAGTAGTTCAGAATAGTTCTGGGTAATAGATCTGGGTATTGATTCGAGGCTTTGTCCTATAGAATATTGTAAGGGAATGCCCATGTGGCTTTGCATGTTGTAATTTTGAAAATTTGTAATTCCACATTTGTGGAGATAATAAGAAACCAATTTTCTGTTCTTGCATATTATTGTTGTTGTGGAGCATAAGGAACTACTGGAACATCATCTTTTGGAGTATCATCCAGTACTACATAGTCATTTTCTTTCTTCTCATGCTGCTACAATAGATCTTTGTACAATACTTTCTCATTGAATATGACATCCTTGGGTAAAAGTACAAAGCTGTGTCACACTTTTTGATGCAGGAGCATTCTGGGTGTAAGAGCAATCTTGCATCACCCAAAAATATTTATGTTTTTTGTATTCAATAAGGGCTATTTTGTGAAGAGCTGCTATTTATGGAAAGTTACTATTTTTGGTAATTTTCATATGTGCTCAGAATGATCTGATTTCTTTCTTGGAGGTTCATTTTGGTCATATAAGTCTGCCAGTAAAGTTTCATTGCCAGATCAAGTGTATATTGGAAGATATTGAAGATTTTCGGTATTGGCAGCAGGGTACAGAAATTTTGAACTCAGTTTTGAAGGATTTAGAGGCCCCCGATGAGGTCAAATATTTGGGTGATGAGGGCTTGCACCGGTCAAGCCTGTAGAGCGCTTCGTGGCATTTCCGAAATGGGGTTATAATAGTCGATCGGGTCAACTGGTGATGACTTATGGTCTTCGGAAGTTGGGCCACCTGAAATGGCAGAAAATAATTTTCTTCAAAATTTCTGTTCGGGTTTCAAAGGTTATCTTGAGCCGACTATGATGTAATAAAATGTAAAATAAAATAATTCTAAGTTTGGTCGGCCTTATTGGCTAAAATTCTGGAACCTTCCCAGGTGGAGGGGAATTGCCTATATAAGGAAGACTGTATTATTATCTTAAGTAGTTCAGAATAGTTCTGGGTAATAGATCTGGGTATTGATTCAAGGCTTTGTCCTACAGAATATTGTAAGGGAATGCCCATGTGGCTTTGCATGTTGTAATTCTGAAAATTTGTAATTCCACATTTGTGGAGATAATAAGAAGCCAATTTTCTGTTCTTGCATATTATTGTTGTTGTTTCTCTATGTCTGTTATGTGTTTGTGGTATTAAGGGGAGCACCCTTCATCAAGTGGTATCAGAGCAGGTTTTCTTGAGTGTGTAAATAGATCACCGACTGTGAGGTAGTTTGCACCAGGACCGTGGCTAGGGTTTCAGCGCGCATCACGAAAATGCCTCCACAAAGGGAACGTGGCGGAAGAGCTGGTGTTGTAACACCTGAGGTAAGAGAGCTGCAGAGACAAGTGTGAGCATTACAAGAAGAGATTCATAGAGGAATGAATCTTAATGTCAGAGACGAAAGCGAGGATGAAGCCGAAGAAGAATATCAAGAAGGAGAAGTTGAAATTGTAAACCAGGAGGAAGAAAGACTTTTTCAGGTGATTTCCAAGATTGGGAAAAGACCTAAGATTGAGGTTCCTACATTTTCTGGAAATCTTAACCTAGAGGAATTGATGGAATGGATCAATGAATGTGTGGAATATTTTGAGTATGAAGATGTTGAGGATCCTGATAGGGTTAAATTTGCGAAGGCCAGACTGAAAGGTCATGCGAAGATCTGGTGGCAAGAAATTCAATTGGAGCGAAATAGAAGAGGGAAAGATAAAATCACAAGATGAGATCGGATGGTAGATAAATTGAAGCGACAGTTCATTCCTGTTGATTATGAGCTTGATCTACTAAAGAAAATGCAAAGTTTGAAGTAGGCAGGAAGATCTGTTCAGGAGTATACAGAGGAGTTCTATCGACTCCTTATCAGAACAGGCCATGCAGAAGCTGATAAGGAGAAAGTTGCCCGATACCTTAATGGGTTAAGGCCAAGCATTCAGGAGGAGTTGAATCTGGTTCGAATGAACAGTATTGAGGAGGCATACCAATTTGCCCTAAAAGTAGAGGAAAAGCTAAACAAGAAGTTTGAGAGCAGACAAAATGGAAGAGCTCGCGATGGACGATCTGGTGGATGATCATATGGTGGCCGAAATGAAGATCTAAAAAAGAAGGATGAGGCCAGTAGCAGTCAGAATCAGCACAAAAATAATTCCAATCACTTCCAGGATCAGAATAATAGAGATCAGAGAGGAAGAGGAAGAGGACAAGGATCTGGAAGAGGAGGCTTCCGTGGAACATGTTTTCACTATGGAGAAGAAGGTCATAGGGCATTTGAATGTCCTCAGCGCCAAGGTAGAATAGATAGGAGAAATGAAGGCCAGGCCAGAGTTGCACATGTAGATGAAGATGCCAGATCATCAAATTCTGAAGATGCTGAAAGAGGAGAAACGTTGATTAACAGAAGAGTCCTGTTGAGTGGTGAGAATGAACCTGAGCAAAGGAGGAGCCTGTTTCGCACCAGGTGCAAGTGTGAAGGTAAATGTTGTGATGTGATTATTGATAGTGGAAGCACTGACAATTTGGTGTCAGAAGAGATGGTGACAAAGTTGAAGCTCAAGAGACAGAAACACCCACATCCATATCGGATTGCTTGGGTACAGGATGACCACAAGGTCATGGTCAATGAACAATGCCTGGTGAAGTTCAAGATTGGCGGATACCAAGATGAGGTATTGTGTGATATCATATCTATGGATGCATGTCATATGTTGTTGGGTAGACCATGGCAGTTTGACAGATGTGCTATACATGATGGTCGTGCGAATACCTATTCCCTGACAAAGGATGGAGTGCGACATAAGCTAAAACCATTGAAGGAGACCGAAGAAAAGGTATGTGGTAATGTAAGGATAAATTTTGTTGATGGAAGAAATTTTTTAGATGGTATGAGGCATGAGCATGTATGTTTTGCTTTAATTCCAAAAGCTGGTAAAGAGGAAGTAGAAGATGTCCCTGTAGAAGTTGCAGATTTGTTGAATGAGTTTCAGGATATTGTATCCGATAACGTGCCTGATGGATTACCACCAGTCAGGAAGATCAGTCATCAGATGGACTTGATCCCAGGAGCGAGTTTGCCGAATAAGGCAGCACACAGAATGACACATGTAGAAAGTGAGGAGTTGAACAGACAAGTACATGAACTATTACAGAAAGGATTGATCTATGAGAGTCTGAGTCCCTGTGCTGTACCAGCGGTATTAGCACCAAAGAAGAATAGAGAATGGAGGATGTGTACAGATTCTAGGGCAATAAACAAGATCACAATCAAGTACAGGTTTCTATTGCCATGAATGAATGATATTATGGACTGTTTGAGTGGAGCTGTGTATTTCTCAAAGATAGATCTGAAGAGTGGATATCATCAGATTCGGATCAGAGAAGGAGATGAATGGAAGACTACCTTCAAGACAAAGGAAGGACTGTATGAGTGGTTAGTCATGCCTTTTGGGCTAACCAATGCACCGAGCACTTTCATGCGGCTCATGAACGAGGTTCTAAAAGAATTTCTGGGTAAGTTTGTCATTGTTTACCTAGATGATATTTTGATCTTTAGTAAGACATTGGATGAGCATATGATGCATATTCGTATGGTATTTGAGAAGTTGAGAGATGAGAAATTGTTGATTAATTTGAAGAAGTGCAGTTTTGTGAAGAAAAAGTTAGTGTATTTGGGATTTGTAGTTTCAGCAGAAGGTCTAAAAATAGACCCAGAGAAGGTACAGGCTATCCTTGAATGGCCTACTCCAAGGAGTGCTACTGAGGCAAGATCTTTTCATGGTCTAGCTAGCTTTTACAGAAAGTTTATCAAAAATTTTAGCAGTATTTGTGGTCCCTTGACTGAAACAATGAGAGGGGATAGAGAAGAGTTTAAGTGGACTAATGGGGCAGAAAAGAGTTTTCAATTGTTGAAACAAAAAGTTACAGAATAACCTATTTTAGCACTTCCAGATTTTAATAAAGTGTTTCAAGTAGATTGTGATGCTAGTGGTACTGCAATAGGGGCTGTTATGAGCCAAGAAGGTAAACCTGTTGCTTATTTCAGTGAGAAGTTAAATGATGCCAAGAGGAAATATTCTGTTTATGATCAGGAATTTTATGCTATAGTTCAGGCATTAAAAAAGTGGAGACATTATCTGCTTCCTAATGATTTTGTTTTGTATACTGATCATCAAGCTTTGCAATATTTGAATAGTCAAGGAAAGTTGAATCAGAGGCATTTGAAATGGGTTGAGTTTTTGGAGAGCTATACATTTGTTTTGAAACACAGGAGTGGAAAGTCTAATAGGGTTGTAGATGCTCTTAGCAGAAGGAAACTATTGCTGACAGAAATGCAGATTGAAGTGGTTGGGTTCAAGGAACTCAAGAATTTGTATCCAGAGGATCCTGATTTTGCTGAAGCTTGGAAAGCTTATACAGAACCTGTTACTCTAGACAGGATGAAATGGTTGGATTTCATCATCCAGGATGATATGCTATTCAAAGGGAGTTAGTTGTGCATTCCACAAAGTTCTATGAGGGGGAATCTCATCAAGGAGAAGCATAGCGGAGGATTGGCTGGACATTTTGGTCATGATAAAACCCTTAGTTTGGTTAGTGAGAATTATTATTGGCCACAGTTGCAGCAAGATGTGAAGAAGTTTGTACAGAGTTGCCGAGTATGTCAGATGGTGAAAGGAGTGAAGCAGAATACAGGATTGTATCAGCCATTACCTGTACCAGAGAAGCCTTGGGAGGATATCAGCATGGACTTTGTTCTTGGTTTACCGAGAACACAGCGGGGACACGATTCAATTTTTGTGGTAGTTGACAGATTTTCAAAGATGGCACATTTTATTCCCTGCAAGAAGACTAATGATGTTGTTCATGTAGCAGAATTGTTTTTCAGAGAAGTAGTGAGACTTCATGGTTTGCCAAAGACCATAGTTTCAGATCGGGACACTAAGTTTGTTGGGTATTTCTGACGTATGTTGTGGAAACAGTTGAAGACAGATTTGAAGTTCAGTTCATCACATCATCCACAAACTGATGGACAGACAGAGGTGGTGAATAGGAGTTTGAGAAATTTGCTGAGATGTTTGGTTGGAGATAAGCCAACAGGATGGGATTTGATTTTATCATAGGCAGAATTTGCATACAATAATTCTGTCAATAGAAGCACTGGTAAATCACCATTCCAGATTGTATATGGAAGTAGTCCAAGAAATGCATCTGAATTGAGGAAGATAGATAAAGGAGAAATAAGTAGTGCTGAAGCTGAGGATTTTGCAGAACACTTGAAGAATATCCATGAAGAGGTGAGGAAGCATATTACCAAGATGAACGCATAGTATAAGGCTAAGGCAGATGAGAAAAGGAGGTATAAGGAATTTCAGGTTGGTGATGAAGTCATGGTTCATTTGCGGAAGGAGCGGTTTCCAGTTGGTACATATAACAAGTTGAAAATGAAGAAGTTTGGACCATGTAAGATATTGAAGAAACATGATTCAGGAAACGCATATGAGGTAGAATTGCCTACTGAGCTAAATATTTCACCAGTGTTTAACATTTTAGATCTGACAGAGTATCATGAAGGAGGTGTTGAAGATGAGATCACAGTAGCACAGTGGAGTATTCCAGCAACTAGTTTAGACACTAAGGAGATTGAAGATATACTGGACAGTTGTGTTGGCAGAAGCACAAGGAACAGGACATATGAAGAATATCTGGTCAAGTGCAAAGGATGACCTGTTGAAGATTCATCATGGCTGACAAAGGAGGAGGTTAGCCATCTTGGTTTTCCTCTGCACACCTAAGTCGTGACAGGGTCACTTTTCAAATTACCCCGGGTGTCTGATGTAGGAGCATCCTGGGTGTAAGAGCAATCTTGCATCACCCAAAAATATTTCTGTTTTTGTATTCAATAAGGGCTATTTTGTGCAGAGCTGCTATTTATGGAAAGTTACTATTTTTGGTAATTTTCATATGTGCTCAGAATGATCTAATTTCTTTCTTGGAGGTTCATTTTGGTCATATAAGTCTGCCAATAAATTTTCGTTGTCAGATCAAGTGTATATTGGAAGATATTGAAGATTTTCGGTATTGGCAGCAGGGTACAGAAACTTTGAACTCAATTTTGAAGGCTTTAGAGGCCCCGGATGAGGTCAAAAATTTGGGTGACAGGCGCTTGCACTGGTCAAGCCTGTAGAGCGCTTCGTGGCATTTCTGAAATGGGGTTATAATAGCCAATCGGGTCAACTGGTGATGACTTATGGTCTTCGGAAGTTGGGCCACCTGAAATGGCAGAAAATAATTTTCTTCAAAATTTTTGTTCGGGTTTCAAAGGTTATCTTGAGCCGACTATGATGTAATGAAATGTAAAATAAACTAATTCTAAGTTTGGTCGGCCTTATTGGCTAAAATTCTAGAACCTTCCCAGGCGGTGGGGAATTGCCTATATAAGGAAGGCTGTATTATTGTCTTAAGTAGTTCAGAATAGTTCTGGGTAATAGATCTGGGTATTGATTCGAGGCTTTGTCCTACAGAATATTGTAAGGGAATGCCCATGTGGCTTTGCATGTTGTAATTTTGAAAATTTGTAATTCCACATTTGTGGAGATAATAAGAAGCCAATTTTCTGTTCTTGCATATTATTGTTGTTGTTTCTCTATGTCTGTTATGTGTTTGTGGTATTAAGGGGAGCACCCTTCATCACTTTTATAAAGGAAAAGTTCAACAACACACAAAAATTTTAACTTTAATGACATAAAAATGGCATTTATGTTTAAAATTTGGAGATGATGTAAACTAATGAAATGTGTAAAAGTGGATGAAGTTTATGGCTATAATTTTTTTAATTTTTTTTTAACAAGAATTCACATAGTTTTTAAATTTTTTTAAGTCCATTTTTTACTTACTGAAAAATGCTGAAAAATGAGGGTCTTGTCTGCACCAAAAAAGTATATGCAAATAATCTCTTTTTCCTTTGATTTCAAAATATGTCATAGATAAAATGTATAGCTAGTGCAAAAAAGAAGAAAAATTAGTTTTCAATGTATATTTTCTCTGTTATAACTACTCAAAGTCAAACATACCTAAAATCGACAATTTTCATCTCACTTCAAATTTTCCCTATCAAATCTACACCATTTAGAAAATAAATTACACTCTTGAAGATAACTCTCTCCTCTAGTGTTAAATATAAATTTTTAATTTTTTTGATAAGCTTTACTATTTTTTTCTATTTTTGAAGCATCTTGTTCTCGAATGTTAAAATACCTACTTGTAGTATTTTGAAATTATAATATATTAGATCTAATTAAAATACTATAAAAATTATATGATGTTAATCTTGACTCTGTGCTCTAAAAAAGGGTATTTTTATATTTGTAAAAAAATATCATTAAAAAGAGTAAGAGTTATTGAAATGTCGCTTTTCTGAAATAATTTTATTTCTTTAGTAATTGTTATAAAACATGCATTTACTAGATATTTCCAATTGGAAAAGGTGAAGAACTTATCTAACTTAGCTAGAATGAATCTAGCTAGACCATATGTTTGACAAAAAATAATTTTAGTTAGAAATACTCAAATTCAGCTGTGCTGATAAGTTGTCCTGAAACGTGACACAACTTTGTACTTTTACCCCCCTGCTTCTTACAATTTTATGATTTTCAAAATCCCAAAGCCTATAACCAAATTCATGAATGCCATATCCAATAAATACATATTTATTTGACTTAGCTTCCAGCTTTGTTCTATTTTTAGAATCTATATGTGCAAAAGCTTCACAACCAAAGGTTTTGAGAAAAGAATAACTCACCTTCTTACCACTCCATGCTTCCTCTAGAATACTACAGTCCAAAGGGGTAGAGGGGCTTCTATTAATTAGATAAATAATAGTGTTCATAGCCTCTACCCACATGTTTTTGGGTAGTTTAGCATGCAACCTCATACTCCTTGCACACTCCATTATTGTCTTGTTCATGCGTTCAGCCACTCCATTTTCTTGTGGAGTTCTTAGTACAGTTTTTTGCCTACAAATACCATTAGAGGAACAATAATCTTCAATTTTTTTGCTGCAATACTCACCACCATTATGAGATTTGAGACATTTTAACCTTTTACTAATCTCATTCTCAACCAAGCATTTCTATTTCTTAAAAGTTTGAAACACATCAGATTTATGTCTAAAGAAATAAATCCATACTTTTCTTGTTGCATCATCTATAAATGTAACATAATATAGAGAGCCACCAAGGGAAGATACCTAAGCTAGTCTCCATACATCTGTATGCACAAGCTCTAATCTCTCATTTTTCTTTTCCTTCCCACTCTTTAGAAAACTAACTCTCTTTTATTTTTCATACACACAACTTTCATAGAAATCCATATTGACACATTTCAGATCATGTAAAACTTTCTTTGAATGAAGTAATTTCATACCTTTCTCACTCATGTGCCTGAGTCTATTGTGCCACAGTGCTATGTCAGAATCTACAGCAATGGTTTGATGTTCTTCCTACTCAACTACAACCATTGTTCCTGAACATTCATTATCTTCTGAAACAATTAAAGTAGAAGGAATAGTTTGACCTGTATAAAGATATAAGGTGCCTACTTTCACACCTTTTTCTACTACTAAGGAACTTTTTGAAACCTTCCAATTTCTATCATTAAAAGTAACTATGCAACCCTCATCATCTAGTTGCACTGCTGAAATTAAATTCCTACTCAACCTTGGAACATGTCTTACCTCTTGTAGTAGCCAATGATTCCCATTTTGCAACTTAATCTTAATTTTTCCCTTTCCAACTATCTGATAAGGTTCATTATCTCCCAAATAAACCAGCCCAAAATCCCCTTGGACATAATCAAGAAAGTAACCTCTATGGGGTGTAGCATGAAATGAAGCCTTAGAATCTAAAACCCACGAATCATCAATACTTTCTAAAGAAAGAATCAAATCATCCACTTCAAATTTATTACTTACCATATTTACCTCCTTGTTACCTTCTTCTTTGTCTCCTTCTTTACTCTTCTTAGACCAACAATCTTTCTTTTTATGACCTAGTTTTCTACAGTACCAGCAATCATTTGGCCCTTTGGATTCAAACCTCTTTCCTTTTGATTTTCCTCTTGATTTCCCATGATTTTTAGAGTTGTTTCCTCTCTTATTGGTTCTACCCCTACTTTGTGTGTTTAAGACACTACCTAATGTGGATCCACCTGAGCTTTTCCTACAAATTTTCTCCCTTAGAATAACACCAATAACATCATCATATTTTAGGGTATTAGAACCAGAAATAGAATTACTAACAACCATTACCAAGCCATTCCAACTTTCAGGAAAAGAACACAAAATCAAGAGAGCCCTGACTTCTTCATCAAAAATAATATTGACAGAAGTTAATTGACTAGTAACTGTATTAAACTCATTTAAATGATCAGAAAATGAACCACCTTCCACCATTTTCATATTAAACAAACACTTCATGAGAAATACCTTATTTGAAGCAGAGGGCTTTTCATAGAACTTTGCTAGGGTTTTCATCAAATCTTCAGTCATCATTGCTTGTGTAATATTGAATGCCATTGATTGTGCCAAGCATAATTGAATACTACCAAGAGCCTTTCTATCAATAATTACCCAATCCTCATCAGAAATGCTTGTCGATTTATTGGCTTTTCCTTCCAACGGCTGCCATAGATCCTTCTGATAGAGATAGTCCTCCATTTGCATTTTTCATAACTAAAAGTCCTACCCATTAAACTTGTCAACCTTCAGCCTACCCTTTTCTTCCATTTCTCCCACTCAACCGTGAGACTCCTACTAAACCATGAGATCTTCCCATAGAGGATAACTGAATAAAAACCTCACTCTGATACCACTTGTTAGGATTAACAAGGTAGAAATAATAATTACATGCAAATATAACCAATATCAAAAAACAATAAACCACACAAAAGAGAACCCAAGACACAAATATTTAATGTGGTTCACCCAATCCCTAGGCTACATCCACCAACAAGTCCAATATTTTTATTATCTAGTGATTACAACCTGATTACAATCTATAATCCCTTACAACTCAATTCTACCACAAGTACTAAAATCATACATAATGAAAAAAACCCTAACCCTAAGCCATATTATACAATATTAATCCACTTTAAGGTTATAATCAGTTGCAATATGTTAGCCCAAAATAGCTGAAAATATGTCGGCCTCAAAAAAATTCACCTCGGGGGACCCCGACAAGGTCAAGAAGAAAAGTGTATAGTACTTTCCTAATCAGTCACCACAAGCTAACAATAATCTAGCAACAATCTATCTTAGCATATTTGCCAATCCTGGATCTGCATCTTACCTCCCATGAACCATCTTGGCAACCCTCTGCAATCACAGGTCAAATTGCAATCTGCTACCCCATAACAATTAAACTAGGGCTTCAAGAGGAACCTACAAACCTAGATCCGCAGACCTAGATCAAGATCTCACCTTGCTCTGATACCACCTGAGGGGCCAAAGGATAGCACACTTTAATGATCCAAGCTTGCAACACACATGCAGAAGCAACAAACAACAAGAGTGAGAGAGAGAATGCCCGATCCTTTCATATATTATCATCAATTTGAATCATACATGCCAGGATGTAAGGCCTTCTTAGTTATGGCCTGATATTACAATGAATTATAGAAGTCCTCAAACATGCGAGGATCTTCTACCAATCACTAATCTAATGCCTTCTATCTTCTATCAAAACTGACTCCTTAAACTACAACCAAACATATACATTTATACAAGAAGCTACCGAGCTGATTCGGCCTTTAGATCCACAATTAATGGAATTAATGGTCAAATCTAGGACCACATGCTTCCCAATGATAGATTTCAGCATTAATTCTATGATCCAATATAAATGCACAAGTCAGCCACAATAGAAAATAAAACTAAACTGATCGATAAGTGAGATAACCAAGTAGCAGATAGACAATGTCGAGTGCCAGTGAATAACCAATTAGCCAAGAGATAACCAACGACACTCGATAACCAAAGGAAATTGACCAACTACCGACTGACTTAGTTAAAGAAGAAACTGAGCAACACAAAAAACTCCAAATTCTTTTTGGTGACACAAGATTACCAAGAACCTAAGATGCTCCTACATCACATTCAAACCCTCAAGTATGTCCTAAGGTGTCCTACGACCCCTTTGGACACACTTGAGGGTTCAAATGTGTCAAAAGGGTTCATGGTGACTTCCTAGGGGTCCTAGTATGCCTTATCATGTGTTAGGACCCCTAGGAAGTCCCCATCACCCCTTTTGACACATTTGAACCCTCAAGTGTGTTCGAAGGGGTCATAGGAACCCTTTGGACAAACTTGAACATTCAAATATGTCAAAAGGGCTCATGTTGACTTCTTAGGGGTCCTAGAATGCCTTATCACATGTTAGGACCCCTAGGAAGTCCCCATGACCCCTTGTGACAAATTGGAACCCTCAAGTGTGTCTAAAGGGGTCCTATGACCCCTTTCGGACACACTTGAGGGTTCCAATGTCAACCCCTTTGAACACACTTGAGGGCTTCAATGTGTCACAAGGGGTCATGGGGATTTCCTAGGGGTCCTAGTACACCTTATCATGTGTTAGGAACCTTAAGAAATCCCCATTACCCCTATTAACACATTGAAATTCTCAAGTGTGTCATAAGGGGTCCTACAACCCCTTCAGACACACTTGAGCATTCAAATATTTCAAAAGGGTCCATGAGGACTTTCTAGGGGTCTTACTATGTGTTATCACATATTAGGACCCCTAGGAAGTCCCCATGACCCCTATTGACATGTTGGAATGCTCAAATGTGTCCTAAGGGGTCCTATGACCCCTTTGGACACACTTGAGCATTCAAATATGTCAAAAGGGGTCATGGGGACCCCTAGGAACCCTTAGGACACACTTGAGCATTCAAATGTGTCAAAAGGGGTCATGGGGACTTCTTAGGGGTCCTACTACACCTTATCATGTGTTAGGACCCCTAGGAGGTCCCTATGACACGTATTGACACCTTGGAGCTCAAGTGTGTCCTAAGAGGTCCTACGGCCCCTTCAAATACACTTGATCATTCAAATGTTTGAAAAAGGGTCATGGGGATTTCCTAGGGGTCTTAGTATGCCTTATCATGCATTAGGACCTATAGGAAGTCTCCATGACCCCTTTTAACACATTGGAATGCTCAAGTGTGTCCTAAAGAATCTTACAACCCCTACGAACACATTTGATCATTCAAATATGTCAAAAGGGGTCATGGGGACTTTTTAGGGGACTGAGTACATGTGATAAGGTGTACTAGGACCCCTAGGAAGTCCCCATGACCCCTTTTGACATATTAGAACCCTCAAGTGTGTCATAATAGGTCTTACGACCCTTTTAGACACACTTGAGGGTTCAAATGTGTCAAAAGGGGTCATGGGGACTTCATAGAGGTCTTACTATGCCTTATCATGCATTAGGACCCCTAGGAAGTCCCCATGACCCCTTTTGACCAATTAGAACCTTCAAGTGTGTCCTAAGGGGTCCTATGACAACTTAGGACACACTTGAGGGTTTTAATGTGTCAAAAGGTGTCATGGGGACTTACTAGGGGTCCTAGTACACCTTATCATGTGTTAGGACCACTAGAAAGTCCCCATGACCCCTTTTGACACATTTGAACCCTCAAATATGTTTGAAGGGGTCGTAGGACCCCTTCAAACACACTTGATCATTCAAATGTGTCAAAAAGGGTTATGGACCACCCCTTCGGAGACGCTTAGGCTTTCAAATGTGTCAAAATGGGTGATGGGAACTTCTTAGGGGTCCTAGTATGCCTTATCATGCGTTAAGACCCCTAAGAAGTCCCCATGACCCCTTTTGACACATTTGAACCCTCAAGTGTGTCCTAAGGGGTCCTAAGACCCCTTCGGACACACTTGAGTATTCAAATGTGCCAAAAGGAGTCATCAAGACTTCCTAGGGGTCCTAGTATGCCTTATCATGCGTTAGGACCCCTAGGAAGTCCCCTTGACCCCTTTTGACATATTTGAATGCTTGAGTGTTTCTGAAGGGCTCCTACAACCCTTTCAGACACACTTGAGCTATCCAATGTATCAAAAGGGGTCATGTGGACTTCTTAGAGGTTTTAGTATTTTTCATCACATGATAGGACCCCTAAGAAGTCTTCATGACCCATTTTGACATATTTGAACCCTCAAGTCTATCCTAAGGTGTTGTAGGACCCTTTTGGATACACTTGATCATTCAAGTGTGTCAAAAAGGATCATGAGGACCTCCTAAGGGTCCTATTATGCCTTATCACACATTAGGACCCCTACGAAGTCCCTATGGTCCCTTTTGACACATTGGAATGGTCATGTGTGTCCTAAGGAGTCCTACGACCCCTTCGACCACACTTGAGCTTTCAAATGTGTCAAAAGAGGTCATGGGGAGTTCCTAGGGGTCTAAGTATGCCTTATCATGCATTACGACCCATAGAAAGTCCCCATGACCCTTTTTGACACATTTGAACCCTCAAGTGTGTCTTAAGGGGTCCTACAAACCCTTCAAACATACTTGAGCATTCAAATGTGTCAAAACGTGTCATGAGGACTTCCTAGGGGTCCTAGAATGACTTGTCACATGTTGGGACCCCTAATAAGTCCCCATGACCCCTTTTGAGATATTAGAACCCTCAATTGTGTCCTAAGGGATTTTAAGACTCATTTGGACACACTTGAGCTATCCAGTGTGTCAAAAGGAGTCATGTGCTCTTCCTAGAGGTCTTAGTTCACCTTATCATAGGTTAGAACCCCTAGAAAGTCCCCATGACCCCTTTTGACACATAAGTACCTTCAAGTGTGTTCTAAGGGGTCGTAGGACCCATTATGACACACTTGAGTGTTCTAATGTGTCAAAAGGGGTCATGTAGACTTCCTAGTGGTCTTAGGATCCGTTATCATGTGTTAGGACCCCTAGGAAGTCTCCATTACCCATTTTGACATATTGGAACTATTAGGCATGTCCTAAGGGGTCGTAGGACCCCTTAGGACACACTTGAGTGTTGTAATGTGTCAAATGGTGTCATGGAGACTTCTTAGGAGTTCTACTATGCCTTATCATGTGTTAGGACCCCTGGGAAGTCTCCATGGCCCCTTTTGACACATTAGAAGCATCAAGTGTGTCCTAAGGGGTCCTACGACCCCTTTGAACACACTTGAGGGTTCAAATGTGTCAACATGGTTCATGGGGACTTCCTAGGGGTCCTAGTACACCTTATCATGCATTAGGACCCTTAGGAAGTTTCCATGACCCCTTTTGGCACATTGGAATGCTCAAGTGTGTTCAAAGGGGTCCTACAACCCTTTTAGACACACTTGAGCTATCGAATGTATCAAAAGGGGTCATGGGGGACTTCTTAGATGTCCTAGTATGCCTTATCTCATGTTAGCACCCTTAAGAAGTCTCCATGACACCTTTTGACACATTTGAACCCTCAAGTGTGTCCTAAGGGGTCTAATGACCCCTTCAGACACACTTGAGCATTCAAATATGTCGTAAAAAGTCATGGGGACTTCCTATGGTACAGTCTCATTCTTCAGCCCATGAGTGCCCTATTCTTGTCTAGTTGGTGGTCTGCTCTCCCAGAGATCTGAATTCTCACATGGGCACAAGTTACCCATCATCCCCAACCAGAGCCACTGTTAGGCCCATTTTCTGTCATTGCAAAATCTTTTGATAATGGGCTATTACCTTGCAAGTTTTCTTGATATACCCTTTGCCCTGTGTTCCTTGTGTTGTCACCTTGCTCTAGTCCAAACTACATCTCCAAATTTGCAAAGCCCAGAAAATTATTCAAATTTTAAATCCTGCAGGAAATATTTCAAAATCTCCCACAGTGTTGAAAACCCATAGTGTTTTTGAAATTCCATGATGTTTTTGATCTTTTACTAATAACTTGTGTTGTTTTCGACCCCCTGTGCTTCCTGCTTTTATGCACTTATCCATTGGCGTCAAAAAATCTCTCTATGTTTTTGGTCTTTCTCCATGTTGAAAACATTATGTGTTTTCGACCTCACACTAGTTCCCTATTTGCTGGTGTTTTCTCTAACTACGTAGGTGCGATGAGTGGTGGGGCCCTATCTTTACATGGTGTTAGTCATGCTTTCTCCAGGTCTTTGGGTGGTTACATCTTTTATCTGGTGACTCGGTGACTGTTAGTCCTGTGATCTCCAAATATCTGGTGGTTATCTGCTAGCATCTCATAATCACGTAGGCGGTTAGTTTCCCGTAGTCGCGTGGTCGCGGAATGGTGGGTCCCAGTTTCTGTTCAATTTCTTGGTGGTCTTCTTTGCTTAGTGTGCAAGTGCGATGATGTGGGGCCAGTTTCTTCAAGATGGCAGAGGAAGGAGATCAACAGTCAACATGTGATCACATGGAATATTCTTTCCCCATGTGATCATGCACCTGCCATTGATCTTGTTTGTTTCCAACATTGCCTCGGTGAAATGGGCCCAGTTTCAGAGGGGGGATAGATGACACGTTCCTATTGGCCATCGCATGGCTACATGTCAGACTTTTCTAACATGTGATCATGCATCCATTTTCCATCTATCCACGTGGGTCCCAGTTCTTAGTAGTTGGTGGCTTCTCTGGCAGTGGTCCCAGATGCATGACATGTGGCAGCCTATGATTAGCTGTTGCATGGTGGCATAGCCTAGTTTTTGGCTATGCGATCATGCGACCGCTTGCCACATGTCCATGGTGGTGATGATGCATTTCATCGGTGGGCTTGGGAGATGTAGAGAAGTGGGTGATGTAGTGATTTCAAGGTGGTCCAGAGGCCTGTTACTTGATTGCATGGAGACTTTTATGCCATATGAAGGACTATTTTGTGCTCGATAGGTGTGTTTGTAGGTGGCCAATTTGACTGGCTCTCATGATTCTACCTGGTGTTTTGTACTGATTGTCATAATTGTAAGATCTATTTGAGATCTCTCTCTCTAGGTTGCCTTTGTTTCCTTCTCATGTAGTAATTTTGATTGGTGTGCCCTAGCTATCCGTAGCTTGTTGCAACTTGTCATGGGTTTCCAAGGCAGCTAGTGGTATAAAATATTGAATGTTTGTCTTTTTCTGGGTTCCTTTCTTCCACAGTTGTGGGAATTGGTTCCATGAATGTTCTTCCTGCAATGTATTTTCCTTCTTCTCTACATACAAGGTGTTTCCTCTATCCTTTCTGGTTATGGGAATATAATGAAATTGTAACAGGATTGTCTTATGTATAAGATTTCAGTATATTTGTTATGCTCTTAGATTGTCTCCATTTGGGTTTTAGGCTTATTAATTGTAGCATCAAGGGTGTTATGTATTTTCTACTTGCATTTTCAGTGAGTTTCTATAGTAGAGTTATTTTTCACAGAAGCAACTGAGTCTAGGACTGGTGTTCAAATATGTATGAGCTGAGGTATCAAAGATGCATCATGCTTGTCTTCTAGTGGATGCTAGTTAATGTATTGCCTATTCCTAAGTTGTTCTTTGGATAGGTGATAGAATATTTGGGTGCACAAGTGGTTTGGTAATGTGTGATCTGGTCAGGGTGAGTGTGTTGTCTTCTTGTTTCATAGCCCTGTTGCAGTGAGGTATTTGACTCTGCTGCCCATTGGATAAGGCACTGGTCTATGAGAGATTTAGGGCACTTCAGGAGTCCATTTAGCCCAGCATCAATCATTGAAATGAAATCCTTTCCCTTCATTTTGGTAGTAGTAGTAGGAGGTCCCTTCTAGTTTTCAAACTCATTGCATGTAGATTAGGTTATTGCATCAGATTTGATTTCATTGGGGTACAAGATACCTACAGGGGTCTGAGAACTATTCCATAGGAATGCATCTGCAGACCTTTTGTTCATCAACTCAAGAAGAGTCATGAGTGTGTAGATGAGGCAATACCCACCTGAGTGAATGTGGAGCTTGAAGCAGAAGGAGGATGTTCTTTATCCTCATCAATTGGCACTTTTTCCCTTGTCAAACTTTGGAATGAAGACTAACCAGTTTGTCAATCATAGTTTAAATCTGGCACCGTGTGGGAACAAGTTTAAAAGCCAAAAAAATGGTGACTCTTTTGGGGAAGAGGTAAAAGAAAACAAGTTTGTCTGCTTGGCTAGATCATCCCAGAGTCTAGTTAAAAGATCAAAGAGTCAGATACAAAAATAAGCATTTGCAAAATCTTCTCACTGCATGTTGAGTGGCAACTCTAATTGTCTCTATTTGATCAGTGTGTTTCCTGATAAGTAGTGCATGTTACCTAGTGAATTTTTGGTTGGTTGGAAGAGATACAAGTCATTGAAAATTTTTCCTCTTCAAGGAGGTGGAAACTCTGCATGACAAAGTTACCTGATAGAGCTATAGGGTGAGCCCAAGATCTGCCCTGCCTTCCAGCCAAAGGGTTTTCTACTGCAAGTTTCTCCCAAGTACTTCTCAAGTTTTAAATGTTTTCTTATGAGGTGATCTGAGCACTAAAAGAAGGAAAATTGTGTGATAGAGAGGTTAGCATGCTTCAATGAATATGAGTTGCAGTTCTGCAAATTTTTGGTGAAGTATGAGTAAGGGTAGTGATCAGTACAATCTCATTCTTCAGCCCATGAGTGCCCTATTCTTGTCCAGTTGGTAGTCTACTCTCCCAGAGATCTGAATTCTCACATGGGCACAAGTTACCCATCATCCCCAACTAGACCCACTGTTAGGCCCATTTTCTATCATTGCAAAATCCTTTGAAAATGGCCTATTGCCTTGCAAGTTTTCTTGATATACCCTTTGCCCTGTGTTCCTTGTGTTGTCACCTTGCTCTGGTCCAAACTGCATCTCCAAATTTGCAAAGCCCAGAAAATTATTAAAATTCTAAAGCCTACTAGAAATATTTCAAAATCTCCCACAGTGTCGAAAACCCATAGTGTTTTTTAAATTCTATGATGTTTTCGATCTTTTACTAATAACCTGCATTGTTTTCGACCCCCTGTGCTTCCTACTTTTATGCACTTATCCATTGGCGTCAAAAAATCTCTCTATGTTTTTAGTCTTTCTCCATGTCGAAAACATTGTGTGTTTTCGATCTCACACTAGTTCCCTATTTATTGGTGTTTTCTCTAACTGGGCAGGTGCGATGAGTGGTGGGGCCCTATCTTTGCATGGTGTTAGTCGTGCTTTCTCCAGGTCTCCAGGTAGTTACATCTTTTATCTGGTGACTCGGTGACTGTTAGTCGCGTGATCTCCAAATCTTTGGTGGTTATCTACTAGCATCTCACGATCACATGGGTGGTTAGTTTCCCATAGTCATGTGGTCACGGAATGGTGGGTCCCAGTTTTTGTTCAGTTGCCTGGCAATCTTCTTTTCTTAGCACACAAGTGCGATAATGTGGGGCCAATTTCTTCAAGATAATAGAGGAAGGAGCTCAACAGTTGGTATGTGATCACATAGAATATTCTTTCCCCATGTGATCATGCACCTGGCATTGATCTTGTTTGTTTCCAGTGTTGCCTCGGTGAAATGGGCCCGATGTTGGAGGGGGGATAGATGACACATTCCTATTGGTTGTCGCATGGCCGCATGTCAAACTTTTCTGACATGCGATCATGCGACCATTTACCATCTGTCCACATGGGTCCCAGTTCTTAGCAGTTGGTGGCTTCTCTAGCAGTGGTCCCAGATGCATGACATGTGGTAGCCTGTGATTGGCTATTGCATGGTTGCATAGCCCAATTTTTGGCTATGTGATCATGTGACTGCTTGCCACGAGTCCATGGTAGTGATGATGCGTTTCGTCGGTGGGCTCGGGAGATGCAGAGAAGTGGGTGATGTAGTGATTGCAAGGTGGTCCAGAGGCTTGTTACTTGATTGCATGGAGACTTTTATGCCGTATGAAGGACTATTTTGTGCTCAGCAAGTGTGTTTGCAGGTGGCCGATTTGACTGGCTCTCATGGTTTTGGCTGGTGTTTTGTACTGATTGTCGTAATTGTAAGATCTGTTTGAGATCTCTCTCTCCAGGTTGCCTTTGTTTCCTACTCATGTAGTAATTTTGATTGGTGTGCCCTAGCTATCTGTAGCTTGTTGCAACCTGTCATGGGTTTCCAAGGCAGCTAGTGGTATAAAATGTTGAATTTTTGTCTTTTTCTGGGTTCCTTTCTTCCACAGTTGTGGGGACTAGTTCCGTGAATGTTCTTTTTGCAATATATTTTCCTCCTCTACATACAAGGTGTTCCCTCTATCCTTTTTGTTTATGAAAATATAATGAAATTGTAACAAGATTGTCTTATGTATAAGATTTTAGTATATTTTTTTTGCTCTCAGATTGTCTCCATTTGGGTTTTAGCTTTATTAATTGTAGCATCAAGGGTGTTATAGTTTTTATACTTGCATTTCCAGTGAGTGTCTCTAGTAGAGTTGTTTTTCATAGAAGCAACCGAGTCTAGGACTGGTGTTCAGATATGTATGAGCTGAGGTATCAAAGATGCATCATGCTTGTCTTCCAGTGGATGCTGATTAATGTATTGCCTGTTCCTAGGTCTTTCTTTGGATAGGTGATAGCATATTTGGGTGCACAGGTGGTTTGGTAATGTGTGATCTGGTCAGGGTGAGTGTGTTCTCTTCTTGTTTCATAGCCCTATTACAGTGAGGTATTTGACTCTGCTACCCATTGGATAAGACACTGGTCTATGAGAGACTTAGGGTACTTTAGGAGTCCATTCAGCCTAGCATGAATCATTGAAATTAAATCATTTTCCTTCATGTTGGTAGTAGTAGTAGGAGGTCCCTTCTAGTTTTCAGACTCATTGCATGCAGATCAGGTTATTGCATCAGATTTGATTTCATTGGGGGTACAGGATACCTACAGGGGTCTGAGAACTATTCCACAGTAATGCATCTGTAGGCCTTTTGTTCATCAACTCAAGAAGAGTCAAGAGTGTGCAGATGAGGCAATACCTACTTGAGTGAATGTGGAGCTTGAAGTAGAAGGAGGATGTTCTTTATCTTCATCAATTGACACTTTTTGCCTTGTTAGACTTTGGAGTGAAGACTAACTAGTTTGTCAATCATAGTGTAAACCTGGCAGCATGTGGGAACAAGTTTAAAAGCCAACACCTAGTATGTCTTATCATGCGTTAGGACCCTTAAGATGTCACCATGACCCCTTTTGACAAATTAGAACCCTCAAGTGTGTCCTAAGGGGTCCTACGATCCCTTCAAACACATTTGATGGTTCAAATGTGTCAAAAGGGGTCATGGGCATTTCTTAGGGGTCCTAGTACACCTTATCACGTGTTAGGACCCTTAGGAAGTCCCCATGACCCATTTTGAAACATTGGAAAGCTTGAGTGTGTCCAAAGGGGTCCTATGACCCCTTCAGACAAACTTGAGCTATCCAATGTGTCAAAAGTGGTCATGGGGACTTCCTAGGGGTCCTAAGGCATGATAAGGAATACTAGGAGCCCTAGGAAGTCTTGGTAACCCCTTTCGACATATAATTTAAATATTATCACACACACACACACACACACACACACACACACACACACACACACACACACACACACACACACACATACATATATAATATGTCAAAAGGGGTTATGGGGACTTCCTAGGGGTCCTCAGGCATGATAAGGCATACTAGGAGCCCTAGAAAGTCTTGGTAACCCTTTTCGACATACAATTTAAATATTATCATCTATTAAGTTTATATATATATATATATATATATATATAGAGAGAGAGAGAGAGAGAGAGGTCATAAGGTGTTTTAATAGGACCTATGACCCATTAATAGGTCCTACGACTGCTTATGACACCTTACCACTCATTAGGAAGCCTAAGAGTACATCTTAGGGGTTGTAAGGTGTGTTAGGACCAATTAATGGCTCCTACGATCCCTTATGACACATTAGGACCCATTAGGTAGCCTAAGAGTACAACTTAGGGGTCATAAGGTGTCCTAAGGGATCCTACAACCCCTTATGACACCTTATGACCTATTAGAAAGCCTAAGAGTACATCTTAGGGGTCGTAATATTTCTTAAGGGGTCTTAGGACCTATTAATAGTCCTACAACCCCTTATGACACCTTAAAATCTATTAGAAAGCCTTCGTGTACATCATAGGGATCGTAAGGTGTCTTAAGGGGTCGTAGCATCCATTAATTGCTCCTACAAACCCTTATGACACCTTATGACCCATTAGGAAGCATAAGAGTACATCTTAGGGGTTGTAAGGGGTCTTATGGTTTCCTAAGACATAGTAATATGGCCTATGACTGCTTGAGAACCATTAATGTGTAATAGGAACCCTAAGATGTATTCTTAAGGTTCTGAATGGGTCCTAAGGTATTTTAATGGGTCCTACAACCCCTTATGACACCTTACGATGCATTAGAAATCCTAAGAGTGCATCTTAGGGGTCATATGGTGTCTTAAGGGGTCCTAGCATCTATTAATTGCTCCTAAGACACAGTAATATATTCTATGACCCATTCAGACCCATTAATGTATACTAGGAACCTTAAGATGTATTCTTAGGGTTCCTATGGGGCTATAAGGTGTTTTAAGGTGTCTTAAGACCCATTAATTGGTCCTACAACCACTTATGACACCTTATGACCCATTAGAAAGCCTAAGAGTACATCTTAGGGGTCGTATGACCCATTAATGACTCCTAAAACTCCTTATGAAGCCTTACAACCCCTTAGAAAGCCTAAGAGTACATCGTAGGGGTCTTAAGGTGTCTTAAGGGGTTGAAGGACCATTAATGGGTCCTATGACCCCTTATGACACCTTACAACCCATTAGGAAGCTTAAGAGTACATCTTAGGGGTCGTAAGGTGTTATAAGGGGTCTTAGGACCCATTAATGGGTCCTATGATCCTTATGACACCTTACGACCCATTAAGAAGCCTAAGAGTACATCTTGGGGGTCATAAGGTGTCTTAAGGGGTCCTAGGACCTATTAATGGGTCGTACAACCCCTTACAATACCTTATGACCCATTAGGAAGCTTAAGAGTACATCTTAGCGGTTGTAAGGTCTCTTAAGTGGTCTTATGACCTATTAATAGGTCCTATGACCCCTTATGACACATTACAACCTATTAAGAATCCTAGGAGTACATCTTAGGGTTCATAAGGGGTTTTATGGTGTCCTAAGACACAATAATATGTCCTTTGACCCCTTTAGACCCATTAATGTGTACTTGGAACCCTAAAATGTATTCTAATTTTTCTTAATGGGTCTTAAGGTGTCTTAATTGGTTATACAACCCCTTATGACACCTTATGACCCATTATAAAGCCTAAGAGTACATCTTAGGGGTCATAAATTGTCTTAAGAAGTGCTAACATCCATTAACAAATCCTAAGATATAGTAATATGTCATATGATCCCTTGAGACCCATTAATATGTACTAGGAACACTAATATGTATTCTTAGGGTTCGTAAGGGGTCGTAAGGTGTCTTAAGGGGTTCTAGGACCCATTAATGGTCCTACAACCCATTATGACACCTACGAGCCATTAGGAAGCCTAAGAGTACATCTTAGGGGTTGTAAGGTTCCTTAAGGGGTCGTAGGACCCATTAATGGGTCCTACAACCCTTTATGATACCTTACAACCCATTAGAAAGCCTAAGAGTACATCTTAGGGGTCTTAAGGTGTCTTAAGGATTCCTATCCTATGAACCATTATGACACCTTGCAACCCTAGAGAGAGAGAGAGAGAGAGAGAGAGAGAGAGAGAGAGAGAGAGAGAGAGAGATCCATCAAGATACCAAGTACATCAATGAAGATCAACTATGAAGTTCTAAAACCTATAATGGTTTTGTAAATATCATGTGATTGTTATAGTCATAAAGGACTAATATGCATTGTAAGTGGACCAATAGTGTCCAAGGATTATTTAGGGGTTACTAAGAGGTTATAAGTGTTTAGAATAGGTCTCCAAGATGTTGGAATTCATTAGGAATTTTATATTTTATAAGTTTTAATTAGTTTTGATTTGTTTTCATAGTTGAAAGATTCATATTTTCAAACATAACGGTTACATTGTCTTTTAGTGGGAAACACATGCGTAGGAGTATTTTGGTATTCCTCTTCGAATGTAACTACCAATAAATGGTTGGAGTGGAAGAGGAATCAAGTCATTAAATGATATTAGAGTCTATTTTTTGTGGAGAGGATGCTGAAATGTATGAATTATTCTCTGAGATGTAAATAAAGTTTAGATTTTCTGCAAGTCCAGTCTTGGTTTTTTATCACAAAAAACTAGGTGTTGTTGCGTGGATCATATCTCCCAACTCAACTGTTTGATCTTTCTCATCTTGGAGTATGTTTTAGAGAGCCTAATTATTCCCATCCTCACTGGAGGTATTTTTCATAAATTGTTTTATTCAAAAGTTATTCATGATAGAGTAGGGGTCTATGCAGACCAGTCTTGGTTTTTTATCACAGAAAATTGGGTTATGTTGCATGGATCATATCTTTAAACTAAACCCTTGGATCTTGCTCATCTTGGATTATGTTTTCAAGAACCTAATTGTGCCCATCCTCAAAGGAGGGATTTTTCATATATTGTTTATTCAAAAGTTATTCATGACAGAATATGGGTCTATGTAGAGGGTAGTGACATGACAGTTTTGGATGAATTTTTAAGATGCACGCACTAGTGTTTAGTGCCTTTGCATTAGAGATCTCATATGTATTATTATTATAATATTAATACTAATGTTCATATAAAAACATTAATATTATAAAAAATGATATCTATAACAATAATTAAAATCTAAAAAAAAAATTGAAAATAATATGGAATGAAAAAGTTTGAAATTGCAAATGTTAAAATTTTAAATGGAAAGAAAAATTTTGTGGAAAAGTTCTAATATGCAATTTCAAATCTGATATCTGATTGCAAATAAGATATCTGATTAGGCTTGTGCATTGGCTTTTTGTTTGGCCATGTGTACTGACTCCCAGGCCTACTAAAAAGTCAACATGCTTTTTAGTGCATTTTTGGATGAGTGAAAAGAGGATATTTTTCACATCGCCACTTTTTGGCATACCATGATCCTGTACATACCCACCAACTGCAAGTGTTTATCACATAATCCAAAGGATCTAAGAACCTTGATCAAAAAATCCCAGTCAACCCAATCATAAGCCTTTTAGGTCAAGTTTCAACAAAAAACCAAAGTTAAGAGAAGCTTGAGTAGAATGAATAACCTCATGAACCTTCATAATAGAATCAAGGATCTGCATGCTAGGAACAAAACCACTTTGCTGAGGGGAGATAATCTTTGGGAGAATAGCTAGCATTCTAATAGTGATAACCTTGGAGAGAATTTTATACACCAAGTTACACAAACTGATACGTTTGAAGGAATCAATGGAGTCAGCTCCAGGCTTCTCGTGAATCAAAACAATAAAGGTAACATTAATTTCTTTTAGAAAAGATCTAGATCCAAATAAATCTTTAACAACATTACAGATGTCCCGACCCATAATATGCCATAATTTATGAAAAAAAAAAAAAGGAAACCCATTTGGACCCAAGGACTTATCACCCTCAATAGAAAACAAGAAAGTCTTAATTTCATCCAAGGAAGGAATAGTGGTGAGATCCTTGTTGGTAGCTTCATTAACAATGGAAGGAATAGTCTAAAGAAGCAAGGTTTGGTTATCCAAAGAAAGAGCCAAGTCTTTAGATAAAATAGGAGAGAAAAAATCAACCATAGCTAGAGAGATGTCCTTTTCATTACTTACCTCTCCAAAAGCCACCCCAAGTTTGGAGATTCTATTGGAATCTCTATGTTTGGAAGTGTGTGTGTGAATTTTGTACTTGATCTCTAGACACAACACTTCAGTAAAATATTAGAGGTTAGCAAAAATTGAAATCGTGCGAGTAATTGAAAAAATAAACTAACCAGGCAATTTACTGCCTTTTAGTAGATGCGAGTATGTATTCTCAAATCATACTGAGACCAGTGACCTTGATGACACCTAAACAAAGGATTTGAATGCAAAATCTAGATATAGAATGTATGCAATTATTTCTTTTTTTTTGGTTTTTCTGTGCAATTATGATAATGAAAACTTGATATGAATCTATAATAATATGAAAATTGATATGCTAAAATGATCTAACAATAATATTCTAAATGATATGGATACTATGTAAAAACAATGAAAATCTCACAACTCAAATTTTCAAGATCGATTCTTCAGTCTTCAATTCAGTAGCATGAGTGTGCAATTCGTGATGGATGGATTTCAAATGAAGAGCTGAAGCCTTAATTTATAGAAATCTAGGGCTTTGGAGGTGCATTAAAAAAAGTCATAAATCACTCAAATAACTCAAGTTGATTTTTGAGTTATTTTTAAATAAAGGATAATTAACTCACAAAAACATGCAAAAGTAGAGTTTAACTCAAAATAGAGTTTAGATTTAATTGATAATTGATAGTTGTCTACTTTTCTGATTGTGCATGTTTTATTTATGAATTAATAAAGTGATTTATTTCTAACTTAGCTGATTTTGAAAAATAAAATAATTGATTTATGGGTTAATCAATTATTTTTCAAACTTTTACTCAAAAATAATATCATTAAATATGAAAACTTGCTTTAATTAATTAAATAAGCATTTAATCAATTAATGATAGGAATTTTGATTTATTATCAAATTTAAATAATAATAATTAGGAATAAATATAATTAAATTCAATTAAATAATTAAGTGGCAGAATTAAATCTAATTAATTAAACATTGAGAATATTCAATTAATCAAACTTTAGGATAAATAGGATTTATCTCCAAATAATCATTAAATTAAAGATAATTACGATAATTAGGAATATTACTAGGAATATTCCCTGATACAAAATTTATGATAATCAATTAGGATTCAATAATGTTCAGATGTGCCTTTGTTTAGGACTTCGATGTTGATTTCATTCGATTTGATGATGTAGGAGGTTAATGAACCTATAGCCCATTTTTGGGGTATTACATTTTTCCCTCTTTGAATTGCTGTGTGAAGTGCAGTGGTTCAAAGACAGTCTGTGTATGATATTGAAACTAATGTTTGAAATTGATATTGATATGAAGCAGAGACCGATTGAAGTTTGATATGAAGATAATAGGTCTTGAATGACCAAAGATAATGTTAACTATAACAGCAAATGGACCGATGATTGTGAAAAAGTGTCAAAACACCTGATTTTGAACCTTATGATTGCGAAGAAGTGAGTGACCGATTCCAGAATCGATTGTCGATAAGAATCACATTGGTATCACATCTGAACCCTTCAGTTTCTAAAGAACTAAGGAAATAACACAATTGAACTGATAGTTGCAAAAACTGATACAATTTACAAGATTAAGAGAATACCAGATTGATATGGATCTTCGATGAATCTGATATGCCCCGAGTAATGATTGATTTTCCCCAAGCGATGAGGTCTTTTTCATGAATCAACAACTAGATGTGGTTGTTGTCTTGATTACTAAGGAAAACTATGATTTTAGATTTAGATTACATACTTTGAATGATGTGCAATACCATGCCCCCTTCGGGATTAAAATTGAAATCTGATAAAAAACTTCAGCATTGATAGTTTAGAAGCATGTTAATTGATTTGAGAAGTGGTTATACACATTTGAGAATGCATTCTACATCATTTTAGAGGTCCTTGAGACCAAGTTTGACTAGGTGAAACCATGAGTTGACCATAGTTGACCAAGTTGAAATTTTGATAGTTTGATGTAAGATAATCAGTTAAGTTGAATTCTAGATTTCTATGATAATGGAAGGTTGATTATGCAAGTAGTTAATAATATGAATGATCTTAGATTTTAATTTTGATCCCGAAAAAGGATTCTACTTGCTATTTCATTGGATGGACCTTCGTGTAAGATTCAACTCTTGTTAGATTTGAAGAGACAAGTGGAGAATTGTTTAAGCATTGAAGTTTTTTTAGCCATTGTGAGATCATGTAAACATGCAAAAATGCAAAGAGACATGCAGTATGAAATGCAACCTAAGACCTAGGACCTAGTCACTGATCATGTGTCAGTCATTCTGATCATTGAAGTTTTAGGTAACCGAATAAATCAATACAATGCCCACTAGTGATGAAACTATAGACATATGAATATCAATTTGTATGTACAGGAATCAATACAACACCCACTGATTAGGCAACCATGGACATATGAATATTGATTTTATTTTCAGAATGTTAGATTAGATATAAGCACCAAGGCATAAACGCCAGGATGACCTGAATATCATGTCCATTTTGATATAGCAATTTGTATAAGCATCAAAACATAAACATTGTGATGACCTGAATACGCCTTGCATTTCAAACACATCAAATAGTCAAAAGATCATTCTAAATCCAATGTGAATTACCTGCAGTGACCCTTTATCGTTCACATCCTTAGGTAAAATCGCATTTCACAATAGGAGAAAGAACTCACTCAAAAAAAAGACAATAGTTAGATAAAAATTCCTTGAATTTTCTGGGTATCAATGGTCAAGGTACTCATGGCCATCCAATTCAAGATAGAGGATCTTACAGATGGACACCATTTCAATCTAGAATTTCCAAAGTTGTTAGATTTTCACATACAAGAAGAAAACAAAGAAAAGATTATGCCCCCAGTCATCACTCTCTAAATCCTATAAAGGACATCATCGAAGAGCTCGTGGGAATAAAATATGCAAAAATATCAATGTGAATCGGTAAGCATACAAGGAGATAAAAGCATGTAAAAAGCATAGATTGTTTTCATTTTGTATTTGATGTTTGATTGCGTTGTTGTAGATGCAAAATCCTTTCTGGAGAGGAGACTGATTGATTGACTCAAATGAAGCTTGAAAGGACTCTGACTGGATATGATATGTCTAAGATATACTGGAGGCCATAGGATATGACATTGATTGGCCCCAAGTTTGAACATTGATAGGATACAGATGCTTGAACCAATTGGTTTACAAACTGACTTATTGAAAATAGGAACGTGGAAACAAATCGGGAGATATGTACAAACTAAAGAAAGACTGAAAGCTAGGAAAGACCAAGATTGTGCTGATAGATGGAGCATTTTGAACAAGTGGCACCCATTTTCCAGGTTTTCACCATCTTGGCAGAGATTCTATTTTTGCTACTAAGGTGCATGTTTCCAGGTTTTCACCAAGGCACTTTTTCTTTTTCTCTTTTCTTTTGTATTTTTCATTTTTTCAATTTTTTGGTACTTTTGATATTTTTCACTTTTTTTGTGAATCATAAAGGCACCCATTGCTAGGTTTTCACCAAGATGTTTATTTTTTTCAGGACTTTTTCCAATTTTTACAATTTTTTCAGGACATTTTACCAAACACTAAATGTCTTAGGCATAGAATTTCTTCAGATGGATAATGTTGATTGGTTCTTGGAGTGGTTCTCCTTCAGTCATTGAGATTTGATAGGCACTAGAGCCAAAAGTAGCAGTGATTACAAAGGGACCTAGCGAGTTGGGTTCAAACTTCCCCTTGCATTCTTGATGTGATTGATTTTTAGGATTTTCTCTCAACACTAGATCACCAACCTAAAATTTTTTGTGTTTGACTTTCTTGTTGTAGCCTCTAGACATTCTTTTCTGATATACTATGAGATGATCATACACTTCTTATCTGAACTAATCTAGTAGTTCAAGTTCTTGCAACCTAGACACTCTGTAGTCATCATCAATTACTAGACCATGCATTCTAATTCTTAGTGATGGGATTTCAACCTCAATAGGTAGTACTACTTCAAACTCATAAACTAAAGCGAAAGATGTAGCCCCAGTGGGCATTCTGATACTTGTTTTGTAGGCCCAAAGAGATGGATTGATCATGAGATGCCAGTCTCTTCCTATTTTATTAACTGTACGGTGCAAGATTTTCAATAGATTCTTATTAGAAGCCTCTGCTTGTCCATACCCTTGAGGATAGTAGATAGATGAATTGTTACCCATTATCTGTGATTATAGAATGAGGTATCCCATATCTGCATATGATATAATTCAATATGAACATAGATATTTGCTTTCTAGTGGCTTGTGTCAAAGGGACTGCTTCTACCCATTTTGTAAAATAATCTATAGTTGTGATTATATGGGTATGTCCATTAGAAGAATGAGGATGTATAGCTCCTATAAGATCAAATGCCCATTGGTGAAAAGGCCATTATGTAGTAAAGGGAATTAGATCTCTCCCTGGGGCATGAATTAAGTTGCCATGCACTTGGCACTTTTGACAGTTCTTAGCAAACTTGATAGACTCTTTCTCCATTTTAGGCCAATAGTACCCAGCCCTAATAAGTTTTAGAGCTAGTGTTAAATTGTTTGAGTGTGATCCACAAATACCATCATGGACTTCCTCTAATGCATGTTGAGACTCTTCCTGCTCTAAACATCTAAGTAGCATACCATCTAGACCTTGTTTGTAAAGATCATGACCAATGATGACATATCGGGAGGCATTACGGATAAGATATCTCTTTTCATGGTGGTTGAAGGTATCAGGAATGATTTGGTCTTGGAGATAGGAGAATAGATTTTGATATCTGGATGAATCATGACCCACAATAGTGCAAATCATGTGGGTTTTAGGGGAGTCATATGCAAGATAAGATAGTGCTTCCACCAGGAACTCATAGCGTAGCTCATGTTCAGGCTACTGTAATAAAGTAGATAGTGTTGCCATTGCATCAGCAACCTTGTTCTCCATTCTAAGAATTTTCTCAAATGTGATAGATATGAAATACTTCTTAAGATCATCTACCATTCTCTTGTATGGAATGAGCTTTTCATCTTTAGTTTGGTACACATCATTGACTTGATGGATTACAAGTTGAGAGTCTCCATGAATGTGTAGCTCTGTTACTCTCCATTCGATTTCTATTTTCATACCATTCAAAAGGGCTTCATATTCAACAATATTGTTTGTGCAAGGAAACTTTAATCTAAATTCTTTTGGTATTGAGTATCCTTGAGGAGTTATGAACAATATGCATGCACCTGACCCATTCTATGTGTAGGAGCCATCAAAGAATAACTGCCATTCTCTAGAAGAAAGAGTCATGATAGAGGAATCCATAAATTCCATTTGCATTGGTGTATCATCAATCATAGGTGCATCAGCCAATTGATCAGCAATTACCTATCCTTTAATAGCTTTTCTTTCCACATATTCAATGTCAAATGCACTTAAGAGCATGACCCATTTAGCCAATCTACTTGTGAGGGCAGCTTTTCTTAGTAGGTACTTGAGTGGATCAATTTTAGCTACCAAATGTGTGGTATGAGCTAACATGTAGTGTCTTAGTTTCTATGATGCAAAGATAATAGCTAGACAAGCTTTCTCAATCATTGAATAGTTCTTCTCATATGCGACCAATGTTCTACTGATATAGTATGTAGCTCTTTCATTTTTGTTCTCATCATGTTGTGCAAGCAATGCCCCCAATGATGTATCTGTAGCAGAGACATATAAGATCAATGGCTTCCCATGAATATGAGGCATCAAGATAGGAGGATTTGATAGATATTCCTTGATATGGTTAAAGTTGTTCTCACACTCTTCATTCCATGCAAAGGTCACACCTTTATGTAATGTTTTTGTAAAAGGTTGTGATATGTCCGCCAGCTGTGATATGAATCTTCTGATAGATTGAACTCTTCCTTGCAATGTCCTCATTTGACTAATATTCTTTGGAGGTTTCATTTCCATGATAGCCTTCACTTTAGTTGGATCAACTTCAATGCCCTTCTTTGAAACTATGTATCCTAAGAGCTTTCCAGAAGTGACACCGAAAGCACACTTCTTAGGATTTAGTCTGAGACTAAATTTTTTCATTCTATCTAGTATCTTGCTCAAGTCATCTAGATGTTCAGCCCTAATCATAGATTTTGCTAAAGTATCATCCACATAATCTTCCATAGTCCTATGCATCATGTCATGAAAAATAGATGTCATGGCTCTTTGATATGTAGCACCAACATTTTTAATCCCAAATGGCATGACATTCCAACAAAAGGTACCCCATGCACATGTGAAAGTAGTCTTCTCTTGATCCTCTGGAGAAATTTTTATTTGATTATACCCAGAAAAACCATCCATTAAAGAATACATCTCAAAGTCCACAGTCATGTACACTATCATATCAATATTAGGTAATGGAAAATCATCCTTAGGGCATGCTCTATTCACATCTTTAAGGTTTGTGCACACTCTGATTGATTTATCTAGTTTAGAAATAGGTACAATATTAGAGATCCATTCTGCATAATCAATAACTCAGATGAATCTAGCTTTTAGGAGCTTCTCTAATTCAACTTTTACTAAGAGTGCAACATGAGGATGCATCTTTCTTAACTTTTTCTTGATAGGTTTGACATTTGGAGCTATAGATAAATGATGCATTATAAGATTAGGATCCAACCCTAGCATATTTGATCTTCTTCTCTGTTAGGAATGTTTTAAATTTTTCCTTCTCTTCTTCTGATAAAGATTGTGCCACATGAATCAACTGTGGTTCTTCTTCCATTCCCAAATTTATAGATTGAGTGGGCTCAATTAGAACTGGAGATTTGTCTTGTAAATGACTCGAAAGGACATCAAATATCTCATCCTTAGGCACCTTAGAGAAGTTTTCACCTTTGGATATGTCTTTTAATTTTACTTTTGTAGGTTTTGAGACTACCACAAAGTGGTTTTCACCCTCAGAATTCCTTTTCTTTTTCTTTCTATTCTTATTTTTCTGAAAAAGATACTTGATGTCTGACTCCATCATGCTAACACTCAGTTCACTAATGGAAGTACTCATAGGCTCAACTACATTGAGGTAGCAAGCAAGGGCATAGTCATTTGGGAAGGTATAAATACCATGGCTTGGATTTGTGGAGGTTTGGTCAATAAGGTCTAGATATTGGATAGTCAAAGTGGGGAAAGATTGGGAGACAGTGTTTACGAATACAGATCTATAATCATTGGTCCTAACCTGATGCTCAAGTTCAAAGGTGATATTACAACTTAAGAAATTCAATTCATGAATAGGCTCAATGTCATTATGGGAGTCCAATTCAGCCATAGGTGGATCAGACTCGATAGGTTCATCATTTCTCTCTAGACTTATGTTGGGTTCAGGTGCATATTGGTGAATAACATCAACATGTTTCTCTATAATAATCTCATCTTCTTCTGGAATGGTTCCCCATTCATAGTCATTAGATTCTTCATCTATGCCTCTAGGAAATCTAAGAACATGAGTAAAGTTAGGATGAATACCCCAAGAAGGGTTAGCCTCATATTCTGATTTGTATTCATACTCATGAGAATCTATCTCAGAATAACTACCACCTTCCTCTTGGTCCATTTGATTAGCTTTGAGATTAGTTGGTTCTTGTGTGGCAACTGTCTCTTGCTCTATAGTAGGTTCCTGTGTTTCTACTACATTGATTCTTTTGATAGGATCATCTTCTCCATCAAGAAGATCTTTGATATCTTTAGGCAATTTTTCATAGGGAATGAGTTCTGAGCTATCTAAATCACTATCTAATGGTTCTATTTCTTCTTTCTTAAGAAGGGCTTCTCCTGGTGCGATCTACTCTATGACATGAGAACAATTACCTTTGAGGTGAAAGGGTTTATTTTTAAATCCTAAGAAAACTTTGTCTTTATTTTCTCTACTAGTATGTGGGATAGGTGCCTCAAGACCTTTTCCTTTGACTCCTAGAGGTCCTTTACCTGGATATCCCATCTTAGCTATCAATTTATGTCCTGGGCCATATGACTTAGAAGGATCTTTTGGTACTGTTGAGTTACTAGTTTGAATATCATGGGATTCAGGTTCATCTTTGTATAGCCATGCAAGCATGACTTCATCCTCTTCAAATTCTTGCTTGGAGACTTGTTCTGCTACAAAATTCTTTTTATATGCCTTAAGAGGTTCTTTAGAGTCTGGTTTGGATTTTTTCAAAGATTTTCCATAAGACTTAGGTGAAATAGGGAGAGATGTCAAAGATAAGACTAGCTCTATAGTATATTCTCCCATACCATTTTCTTTGATATTAACCTTTTTTGCAAGATCTTCCATTTTAGATGTGGATGCTTCTTTGGTTGACTCAACAGAAGATTCTTTGTTATTGGGCACAAGTTTATCTGCACTTTCCTTCAAGGTATTACAAGTAGTGGATATGTCTGCCAGAATAGTGACATCTACTCCTTCATAAGGAAATTTCAGACATTGATGAAATGTAGAAGGAATAGCTTTCATGTCATGAATCCATGGTCTCCCTAGAAGAATGTTGCAAGCTAAAGGGAGATCAAGAACTTGACATATAGTATCTCTGATAACTAGACTTTCTCTAATAGGTAAGAAAATAGTGCCTTTAGAAGATCTCTCTTGTTCATCATAGGCTTTTATAGTTATCTTCTTTCTAGGATCGATAGGCATTTCTGAAAATCCCAATTGTGTGATCAAGCTGTAAGAATAAATGTTTAGGCCAATGCCTCCATCTATCAACACACATTTGACTCTATAGTTCTGGATCAAGACTTCTATATGCAAGGGTTGATTATGTGGGTGACTCAAGGAGTTGTCATCTTCTTCTGAAAAGGAGATATATTGCGGAGATGTCAGATGTCCAACCATAGTCTGGAACCTATCTAAATCAAGGTCATCAGGAACATTGGATCTAAGAAAAGCTTTATCTAGAATGGCTCTATGAGCTGGAGATATTCAAAGTAACTCAAACATGGAGATTTCTACATTAGTGTGTTGGAGTTGTTGAACAATTCTATAAGATTTTGGCCTTGTATCTTTAGGATTGGAAGAGTTAGAAGTAGCCTTCTATTTGGAAGCGGAAGAAATATTGAAGGGCATCTTAGGGACATTTGATGAATCTAGGATTTGTCCATTCAGATGTGCTTGAGCTTGCGATCGAGTAACTGCATTAGTTGAAGAATGATCTCTATCTCTTCATACAATTGTGATGACATTGCAATGTTCGGAGAGACAAGGTTCAACCATATTGATAACAACATTATTTCCAGGGTAAGCATAATTTACCTTTGCCCCCATAATAGGTTGAGAAGATGAAACTTCTTGACCATGTTTCAGAAATGGTTCTGTGAATGTCGTATGATCAGATCTTGAATAGTATGTTTCAAGCATAAGCAGTTATTAGTTTTGTGACCTTTACCCCGATGGAAATCACATAATTCATTCTCTCTCCACCATTTTGGTTTAGGATCAAAATTAGAATGTCAGATCTTAGGCAAAGAGATGATGTTATTAGCTATCAAAGTTCTCATAGCTGATTCTAAAGATTCTCCAAGAGGAGTGAACATGTGTTTATTATTAGCGGACCACTTTTTATACTCTGGCTTCTTTTGAGATGATTTAGGCACTTTTTGTTCTGAAGCTTTTGTGGCTTGGGTACCAATAGTTAGATTGAAAGCTGGTGCCTTTGATGGGGCATAGATAGTATCAACAACACCATCTATGACAATGCCTTTATTCTTGTTCCAATTTTTGTTCTTGTCCTTAGAACTGGATCCTGATTCATACTTGTCCTTTTGAAGTGTGATTTCTCCTTTTTTCACAAGTACTTTTTCAATTTTGATCACATTGTCTACCATCTTATCAAAAGATTTATGATCTTGCATTTGTAAAGGGTAGTTGATTTCTAGAACAATATTATTGATGAAGATTTCTAGTTTTTTAGTTTCTGGAATGGGTCTAGCATATAGAGAAAACTTCTTCCTCCATCTCTTAAGAAATGTTAGGAATGGTTCCCCTAGATATTGTTTGAGATTGTAGATATCAATCATGGTGATTAGATGTTGAATGTTGTAGGAGTATTGATGATAGAATAATTTGATCAACTCCTCAAAATTTTTGATAGTAGAAGGCAATCTAGAGAACCAAAGAATGGTTGCTCCTCCTAGAGATCGAGGAAATAGATGCATCAAATAGGTTGGTTCATGCATGAACTCCATAGATTGTGTATAGAATTCTTTGACATGATCTTGAGGGTTAGAGTGTCCATCATACTTATCATACTTAGGCATCTCCAATCTTTTTGGGAATGGTGGCATGTACAAGTCTTTGTCAGATGGAAAAGGACATAGGGCCTCCATGGAGAGCTCCTTGGGTTCCTTTTCTTTCTCAAGGTTATTAAGTTTGAATTGCATGGCATGCATCTATTTCATCATAGCTATGAGTGGAGTTTCTTCCTGATGTGTAATGATATCTTCAACATTAAAGTTAGGAGGAAGTTTAGCTCCTTGATGAGCTAATTGTAAAAAGTATGCTTCTCTATCTTCTTTCAAGAAATGCTTCATCATTCTTTTGAAGTTATCATCATTTTGATATTGAGCAATTTCTTCAGGTGTGGGTTCCTGATCTGCACCATGTTGAGATTGAGCTCTTTCAGAGCCAAAGTTTGTCCCTGCTTGAGACATGGTAGGAGTTCTACCTGGGATAGATTGATGAGGAGTTTGTTGATTACCTTTGTGAGTTGATGATGGAGGAATGTAACTAGTTTTTAATCGAAAGTTGCCAAGACTGTCATCTTCATAAAGACTAGAATTGTAGAGTTGCTCAAGATTTGGACCTATGTGAGTAGACAAAGTTCCGATTTTAAGTTCTTCTCCCAATTTCTTGTGAGAGGAAGCTCTAGTTTCCACCATTAACCTTGGGTAAAACAAAAGAATAAGATAAAGACAACTGAAGAATGAATTGAATCAAGATGATCAGATGACGTAACCTTGTCAAGGTTTGATTGATTGAAGCATAGATTAGACTTAGATGAGGGATAATGTGCCCTGGATTGTATGGGTAGATGCCCAAAAGATAGTGGACAAGATATCACAACACTTAGTCCTTTTTGAAGATTGATTGAAGATTGATAGTTATGACAAGGTTTTGACACCAGATAAAAAAAAGACTCAAATCGATTAAACAAAATGCTAGATCAGATTCAGAAAGGTCACTTTAGGAAAATGATTAGATTCTTAGTTGTTTGCTGCTCTATTCCTGACATAGTGATTTGTTTGACAGATTCTGGAAATAGGCTGAAAAAGCTGGATATCTAGCAATTCTGACAACTTTTCCAAATTTCCCACACAACTTTCTATAGATTCATACGATAGTGGGTATAGAATGAAATGATAATTGAAAAAATTGTACGACTATTGAAAAACTCACACAATAATTGATAGCAAGGCTTTTGACTTTTTAGAATTGACTGGTAACAAAAATTGTATGATAATGTGCTTGATACCATACGACAATCTGGGGGTTCTGAAATGACAATAGCCAAAATTCGTACGACTTTCTGACTTTTTGGGATGAATTTTGACTCCAAAAAGGAATTTCACTTCAATTTTTACAAATTTTTGGGTTTTCAGTTTCAGATTGTTTGCAAATTTCAATGTCCAGATTTGAGGATTGTAACAGATTTGTTCATTGTCAGTAACCAGATAGATAAGCAAGCATGCAAAACAACAAGCAAGTGATTTCAAGCATATCTAAAAATAATGAACAAGGACAAAAGAAACCTTGTGCATGAACAGTCAAGTGACTTATTTGTGCTAATCCTTAGAAGTGCTAATTGTGTATGTTCCAAAAAGTTTTGCAATAATGCACATATTCTTAGAAAAATGAAAATTTGGCCTCACTAGGGTTTTTAGTAATGGTTTGACTCTGCAACTTTTTATGATCCAAGAGGGTGAACTCCAATCCAAGTGCACCATCGTTTTGACACAGTTTGAGAACTTAATCTTCAGGATCTGCTAGGGAGATCTGAAAACCCAACAAGAGACCACACATGTGGAGATTTCTTCCAACAAGACATTTATATAGTGGTTGTCACTACCACGGTGAAAATGGCTATTACCACTTAAGGTTTCATCAATGTGGTTGACCCAATTAAGGGAAAATCCACTATGGTTAACCCTCTCTAAAGGTGACTCACAAGATATACCACATGGAGACTGGTTCCAGATTCAAGGATCTGAGTTTCCGTTACTACCCAAGAAGGGAGTAGAGCATAATCCTCTAGCCTTTTCACTTTTAACCCAAACAAAGTAAACAGATAAATCTGACGTGCTAAGACTAAGATTATCTCAAAAAAATATATGACATCAACCCCTTATGATCTATCAACCTCTCCAGAGAGAGAATGTATCGATCAAAAGTTGAAGACATGTGGATCTAGTAGAATGTGAGATGCCCTTAGTATCCTCCCTTCCTACAAGGGTTCCTTCATTGAGAAGAGTTTTGTTGGAAACTCACTCTCTAAAGAGCCATGAATAGTGTTCATAGGGCCTATTTACTATGTGTAAACAAGATGCTGAAAACAAATCTATGTTCATTTTTAAAACCCAAATGAAATGTGTGATATGGAAAAGAAAGGCACTCAAGCTAGACATGCAACATGTTCATTTTAATCCAAATTGAAACGTTATCAGCTGAGAAGGTTGCCTTAATTCCTTGCAATGTGCTTAGTAGATTTTTACCTATTTTTAGCAGTTCTTGCACTTTTTCAAATCAAAACTAGTGAAAATCAAACAAAAACAAAGAATTTCAATTGTTAGGGTTAGCTGTTAGTCGAAATATGAAAACCAAATCTGACAAACTACCTAAAAAAGTGAAACGACAATTGAACCTTGGCACTGAAACTCATACAACAGTGGGTTAACTCTAAGATGACAATCTAGAAGCTCGTATGACAATGGGTATCAGATCATACAACAATAGAGCTTCCAAATGACAGTGGGTTTCTACTTGTCCAATCCTCGATCAAATCAACTATCGTACGATAATGGGTATCTCCTGGTATGAGTTTCTAACAAAACTCATATGAAATTTGTACGGACAAAGAATAAAAATCATAGCTTGGAATAGAAAAAGACAAGATAATGATAGAAATTGATAAAATTTGAAGGGAAACCCATTTCAGGGCCCCACGCTGGGTGCCAAAAATGTGTGTGTGAATTTTGTACCTGATCTGTAGACACAACACTTTAGTAAAACATTAGAGGTTAGCAAAAATTGAAATCATGTGAGTAATTGAAAAACTAAACTAACCAGGTGATTTACTACCTTCTAGTAGATATGAGTACGTATTCTCAGATCATACCGAGATCAGTGACATTGACGACACCTTAATGAAGGATTTGAATGCAAAATCTAGATATAGAATGTATGCAATTAATCTTTTTTTTTTGGTTTTTTTGTGCAATTATGATAATGAAAACTTGATATGAATCTATACTAATATGAAAATTGATATGCTAAAATGATCTAACAATAATATTCTAAATGATATGGATACTATGTAAAAATAATGAAAATCTCACAACAACTAGAATTCTCAAGATCGATTCTTCAGTCTTCAATTCGGTAGCGTGAGTGTGCAATTCATGGATGGATGGATTTCAAATAAAGAGTTGAAGCCTTAATTTATAGAAATCTAGGGGGCTTTGGAGGTGCATGAAAAAAATCCATAAATCACTCAAATAACTCGAGTTGATTTTTGAGTTATCTTTAAATAAAGGATAATTAACTCACAAAAACATGCAAAAGCAGAGTTTAACTCAAAATAGAGTGTAGATTTAATTGATAATTGATAGTTTTCTTCTTTTCTGATTGTGCATATTTTATTTATGAATTAATAAAGTGATTTATTTCCAACTTAGCTAATTTTGAAAAATAAAACAATTGATTTATGGGTTGATCAATTATTTTTCAAACTTTTACTCAAAAATAATATCATTAAATATGACAACTTGCTTTAATTAATTAAATAAGCATTTAATCAATTAATGATAGGAATTTTGATTTATTGTCAAATTTAAATAATAATAATTAGGAATAAATATAATTAAATTCAATTAAATAATTAAGTGGTAGAATTAAATCTAATTAATTAAACATTGAGAATATTCAATTAATCAAACTTTAGGATAAATAGGATTTATCACCAAATAATCATTAAATTAAAGATAATTAGGATAATTAGGAATATTACTAGGAATATTCCCTGATGTAGAATTTATGATAATCAATTAGGATTCGATAATGTTCAGATGTGCCTTTGGTTAGGACTTCAATGTCGATTTCATTCGATTTGATGATGTAGGAGGTTAATGAACCTATAGCCCATTTTTGGGGTATTATAGGAAGCAGACATATGAAAGAACCCAGTATTCTTATCTCCAGCTTTAAGCCAAACAAATCTAGATCTCTGTCTCCAGTACTCTTCCTCTTTGGAAATGATGTTGTGGGTTTTGGCTAGGAGAATCTCCTCCTTATCCTTCAAGTCTTGGGTTAGGCCAAACTATTGGATAGTCTCCTGAATGTCATCAAGGTCCCTTTTTAGCATAAGCTTAGTTTTAAAGATGTCCCTAAACACTTCTTTTTCTAAGATTTAATATTCTTTTTTAAATGAGGAGATTTTTAGCCACCCTAAACATCGTCGTACCCTGAATGTTAAAATTCCACCAACCATTGATCTTTTGCTCAATATCTAGGTGGTTGACCCACATTTCTCAAATCTAAAGGGAGGATTGTCATTAGATATAATCAAATCAATAATAAAAGATATGGGGAAGTGATCAAACCCAATCTTTGTAAGAGAGGATAGTGAGCATCCATAAGTTTTGAACCAACAACCATAAATCAAAGCCTGATCCAACCCAACTTGGATAAGGTCCAGCCCAAATCATTTATTTGACCAAGTGTAGTTGACCCCCTGAAGATCCATATCAAAAAGAGCCTGTCTATTGATGAAGTCCATAAGCTCAAATCTACCATCAAGTTGACTCAAACTATCCACTCCACCAAACTTCTCATTATCTTTCAAAGGATAGTTGAAGTCACCCATAACCAGGCAGGGAAAATCTTGGAAGGTCAATCTTATATTGTCAACCCTCTTCCAGTACTGAGTACTACCAGCTTTGGTATTAGGGACATATATATTGGTAGCAGCCCATTCAAAATCAGACTTAATATGAACAAATTTGATGCTCAAGTAGTTTAGGTTATCAGCTGTCACTTTCCCTCTAAAATTATTCTAATTCCAAAAGACAACAACCCCTCCCAAAGCCCCTTTAGAGCTTGACCCAGTAACACCTCCATTTTTTAAGATTCTAATTTTTTCCACCTTCTCTTTCACCATCTTAGCTTTTTGTACAAGAATGATATTAGGTTTCTGATCTCTTACTAGATTCCTAAGAGTATCTTTCTTATGAGGGGCATTCAACCCTCCGATATTCTATGAAGTGATTTTCATTTCTTGACCAGGGTACAAACTCCCTGGATGGTCAAATGCTTGCCATCTATAGTATCCTTCTTGCTTTCTCTTTCTCTAAGCTCTTTGTTGGTGATTCTGCCTTGAGTTTTTTTTTGAGATCCAACATCCACCTTAAGACACTTAGAACCCATATCGGCTTTTCTTTGGGTAAGAACACCCTTGGATCTAGGGGTAGGGGCTTGTTCTTCTTTCTTCTCTATTTCTTCCCCATTTGAATAGACCAGGTATCACCATTCTGCTCATTAAAGAGATCAATATTATCCCGAATAATAGGGTCCTCATCACCACTTCCCGAGTGAGTGTTAGGCACTGAAGAAAAATTTCCCTCATCATACTTCTCAGGATTTTTAGGTGAGGTAAATTCCTCCCATGCCTTGTTATCCTTCTGAACAATATGCTGAGTTCCTTGAGATTTGTTTGAATCATCAACCTGGATGGGTACTAAAACCACCATAAGCACTAGGTCAGCAACAATCGGTGGGATAAGAGGGTTTTCCACTCTAGGGACATTCTCCAGAGGACTAGCCAAAGATTCAAAAACATGAGATACTAATTCAAAAAATTCTCCTTCCTCCATGTTAGGGAGAATGTTAGAGTCCAGCTTATCAACTTCTTCCAGGGCCGGCTCCACCTTTTTGTTTCTCACACCTTCATGAACAAATGGGGGCTTAACCCCCTTCTAGACTTTCCTGGTGACCTTCTCTAGTTTGGGACTAGGGTCCATGGGCTTAGTTTCCTTTAAAACTTTCTTCGTACAATTCTTAGCCTAGTGACCCATTTTATGACACACAAAATAGGCATAAGGGAGGGATTCAAAGACCACTTCCTACTTCCAAATACCCAGTTTGGAATTAATATTAATAACAGAAGGGAGATTTTTAAACTAGCTAATATTGACATAAATCCTGGCAAAAACTAGTCTAGACTTGACCTTCATCATAGGATCAACCAAAAGGAAATCCCCTCCAAAAGTGGAAGCCAAACCCTTAAGGACTTCCTCATTCCAGTATTCAAGAGGCAAACCAAGGAACCTAACCCAAACTAGGGTAGCCATGAAGAAGTTATCAAAGTAGTCCTAGTTTAGAGCTCATTTTCGAAAAGCAAATGCCATTCTAGCAAACATCCAGGGACCCCCACATAAAACATGATCCAGATCTTCTTTATTAGAGAAAGAGAAGGATAAAAAACCTTTAGGAAGGGCTACAATGTCTACTTGACCTTTCAAGATCCATATTTTCTTAGCAAAATATCTAACCACTTCAATGTTGGGACAAGGGCCCAAACAATTACCCACCAGCAATAACTCCATAGCCAAAACCAAATGATCCACCAAGGAGTCAGGCACAAAAATAGAGACTTCACCCTCTTGAAGACCTTCCTTAATAGACTCTCCTGGAGAAGAAGGCTTTCCCACCGAACGGGCTCCTAGAATTTCTAACCACCTTTTGGAAGTGGTAGGGTTGACTTTAGCACTCACAAGGCTAGGAACTCCATGTGACCCCATTTGTGGGTCCTTGGAAAGAACAACCTTATCATTTGACTCCCCTAGAGAATGACAAGGCTCAATCCCTAAGGCTAAATCACATTGCATCAACACCTTAGGAGAAGCACAAGAGAATACTTCCTTCAAGGGAGAAACCGTGACAACTCAACACAAGGAAAGATTCTCCAAACTAAACAGAGTTTGGTCTGACAGCTTCAATGCCAGACCCAATGCTGGTACCAATGAAAAAGGTTTACCCAAGTCTACCAAAGCATCCTCCAGACTAGCACTAGAACCAAAACAATCAGCCAAACTGCCATAGATGACTTTGAAATTTGAACAAGCTCTCTCGCTCGAATCCTCTCCCATTGTTGTTTATTAATTGTTCCTTTTTATTTATTAATTTCGGTAGATTCCACCATTATAAGTCTTTAGAAGGATCTAGAAGGGGACCATGCCTCTCATTAGGGCCTCATGCTTCTATTGTATGATCTTATCAAAACAAAAAAGTGGAAAAACCATTTTTGAAGGGTTACACCAGGCATGATGAAGAAACAAAGGGTGATGAGGAAGATAATATGTATGTTGAGGAAATCAAGAATGATGAGGAGGATCCCTCTAGAGGATTTTCCACAAGGAAAGATATGTTTAAAGCCTTTTCCTCTAAGAAAATTAAGAAGAGGAATTTTTTGGAAGAGTCTAACACTGAAAAGGGCACTCAAGATGAGGATTATGACTTGAGGAAAAGGGGAAACATGGGAACAAGAGGAAAAAAGGTGAGATAACTGGGAGCAAGAAAAAGAAGAAAAGGGTGAAAAGTACTAGTAAGAGGAGAATCCTCCTTTCTTCGAAGGATGACAAGAATTTGGAGCAGGAGAAGAGTATTGGAGAAAATATTAGGGAGGAGAAAGAAGAAGAAGGTAGGTTGGAGGTTGACATTGGTAATTTGGGTGAAGACCAAATTCCTCGAGAGAAGGAGAAGGATAATCTACAAAATGTTTACCAATTTATGGATGTGATTGTGGATAGCATTGACAAAGGAATTACAAGAACCAAGGCTACAAAGAATATTGCCAATGAGGACACTGAAAAAGGGAAAAAATGGGGTAAAAGATATAACTAAAGATAAGAGTTCCTTGGTGGATTTTACTTGCATGCTAAGTAAAATGATGGATGATATTGGAAATATTAAAAAGAAAATGCAGGTGATGGGATGTGAGGTTAACCTCATTAAGAAGACAAGTTTTGGAAAAAAAACTAGTTGCAGAGTGCCTTGATCAAATGAAGGATGTGGTGGGTAGGTGGGAGGCTTATGCTAAAATGGTTGACAAGGTCTGTGAGATGGAAAAGAGATTGAAAGAGAAGGAGGAGAGGGCTATGGATGGGGATTTCAAAGGCAAGATCCATATGATTTATAATAGAGTGGATAACTTAGAATAAACCATGAGGAAAATCAATGAGGAATGCCTTCTTAGTCTCAGTTGCTACACTAAACATGCTAATATCTTAGTTGACAAGATGGAGTAGGAGAAGAGCAAAAAAGAGGTTAAGGAGGTGAATGATACTATGGGGCTGGGAAAGCGTACATGGGCTATCGCTAGAAAAAATTGTACCAAAGAGGAAAAAGAGGGCAAGGAGCTAGAAGAGATCAAGAACTCAGTTGGGCAGATGCAACTTATGATAATCTAGGCTGAAGACCTAATCAAATGCATTTAGCTGTCTTTTTTCCTGTTGTGGACTGTCTCTTTGTTGTCCCTATCTGTGTTTTTTGGTTTTAGCTTGTTGTTATGGTTGTTTACTTTAATGTTTTGGCTTCTTTTCCTTGGTGCCACAACACAAGTTTTGTAAAACTTTATTTCTATATTTTAAACTCTTTTTTATAGGTTTTGGGTCCTTGTAAAACCTATTTTTACTTAATCAGAACATTTGAGAAGACACTACTTCAAAAAAAGATATCAAAAATAGTAAATCATCACAAAAAAAATTAAAAATTATATTTAATACTAGAGGATAGAGTCCTCTTCAATAATATATATTTTATTTTTTTCTGAAAAATGTACATTTGATAGGGAAAATTTGACAGGAAAAAAATTGTCAATTTTGGATAAGTTTGACTTTGAGTAGTTGTAACAGGAAAATAATACATCGAAAACCAATATTTGTTTTATGCACTAGTTATACATGTCATCTATAACATATTTTGAAATTAGAGGAAAAAAAGAATATTTGCATATACTTCTTTTACGGGAACTAAACCCCATATTTTCAATCATTTTCAGCAATTAAAAAATGGACTTGAAAAATTAAAAAACTATTTCAATTATTATTCAAAAATAAATTTAAAAATTATGGACATAAATTTTATCTAGTTTTATACATTTCATCAGTTTACATCATCTTGAAATTCTAAACACAATTGTGACATTTGTGTCATTAAAGTTGAACAATTTGAGTGTTGTTGACCTTTTTTGTTATAAAAGTGTGACACAGGTTTGTACTTTTTCCTTGCTATGCGTTGTATCATGTGTGATCATTAGTTTAAGTGCATTTATTTATCCATTGGTAGTTGAACATTTTAGACAAGGGTCTTACTACATTTCCTAGCCTATTCACCAAATTTTCTAGTTGAGATTTTATTTCTTCATTCATTGGCTTTTGTTTCCTGGTCAATGGATACATTGATCATACAAGGTGTATCTCTATGAAATTCACAAATTATTAGCTTGAAGTCTTGCAATGGCTACTCTATGCCACATGTAACTGCCACCTTATATTGTCTATGCAAACCCCACCATTATATTTTGCAACAATCATTGTTCGTCCTTCTTGGAAGCTTTTTTTTTAGTGATGTCTATATCTTTGTATTTTTAAAAAATCATTATTGGAAGTGGGCATTTAGTTTATCTTGGGGAAGGGGAACTATAGAAAATGGAGTTTACACATTGTAGGTATAGTATTTGGAAAGGGTATAGGCCTTAAGTTTTTAAAGATATTTATTAAAATATGAATAATGGCATTTTGAAGTCACTTATTAACTTTTAACTTGTCCTCATGCTCTTTGGACTCACATTTAGGAGCTATATGAAGATCATGATACTCCACCATCTTTCCATGATCATCTTTCTAATTCCAATGTGCCTCTTCATTCTTTAGAGATGATAACCCATGTGTGTGATAGTTTAGAGTTTTTTGACAATTTATACGAGGTTTTAGTTGCTTCAAATTTTTTTTATTCTTTGTCAAAGATAGTATATCCACCTTCACTACATAATCTCATCATTCTTAATCAACATTATTATCATTGTCATCCTGATTGGGATTCCTACTTGCCAAATATTGGTTTGATTTTTGTGGAATTTCATATTTTAGATTTGGGGAATACATTTGAGTGGATTTCTCTCATTGTTGTTGATAGGTATGGCACCAATTTTCCCTTAATCTTTATCTTAGGAGCTTGTATACATTAAGTTTACATTGGTTCCCATTTTGTCACCTCTTGAGATTGGTATGTTCTTGATTGATTTGTGGTATCATCTTCCATGGTCTTCGTGACACATGAGTAGATTTTAGACACAAGATTATCTTTCTACATTATAATTCCACTTTATAATTCTTATTTGGAATGTGAATAAATCATACATTTGTACTTAGTTTATCTTATTCCCAAGTGGAGAAATGTTGTTTGTAGATATTAAGCTATGTTTCTTCTTCAAGTGCTCACCATCTCTGTAGGACATTATCTAGTATGCAGGATCTATGTAGTCTCCATTCTTCCTTCCTTTGGGGGGATACTTGATTATGTAGAACTGATGTATGTATTCCTTGGGGGTTGTGATTGAGTCCTTCCTCCAAGAATCTTATTTATTTCTCTCTTTTGGAGAGGGTTTTTCTCCCATGAGGTTTTCACCTTTTCTCTTCTTTGTGAGAGATTTCTATTTACATTGTATTTTATTGTACATAAGTACATAAAATGGCTTTGTATCTATTATACATTGAGTTTTTTGCACCTCTGTTCAAGCTCTCTTGGTCTTGATAACTCAGTATAACATGGAAATAATATCAAGGTTGTGGGACCTTTGCTAACAGAGATGAGACCTCTAGGTTCTAGGCCGGTTCCTCTTGGATTGTCACCTTAGTTTCCTCTTAGATAGGAAAGTAAATCTTTTGAGGGAAAGGGTTAGAAGGAATGCATGAAAGGGAAATAACATGAAAGAAAACTACCTACTAGGTGATGCACCGAAATGAAATGAACATAATACACTGACAACATCAGCATGAAAGATCTCAAATCTAATAGGACACAATCTTTCTAAATAGGCTTGCATAAGTATTTCATAGATGGGCCTGAACATAAGACACAAACTATGACCTACAAGCAAATGTTCTCTTCAGCAAAAGGGTACATGAATGAGACAAAAAGATAGGGGGCTGAACTATACCCACAAACTCAATCCAATCAGATCATACACAATAGTACACATGTGAGCTGAAAGAAAGAAGGGCTCTGGAACTCTAAAATTTCTCTAATAAATCTAGCATATCATATTCAAATAAGAGAAATACAGACAAGTGAAAGACCAGAGGGCAGAACGAATGCCACAAATAGCCTCTATTGAACCTAAAATTTCAATGAAAGGTTATAGACTATAAAAGCTAGAGGGTAGAATAGATGCCAAAGATAACTCCTAAGACAGAGGGTAAACTCTTTTTACAAAATGCAAACTCTGAGTACTAAGGCTCCAAAAAACAATATATACATCCTTTGCATGCAGGCAGGAATCAAACCTAACAAGGGTACATATTTTACAATAAAATAACCAACCCTAGGTACCCTAAGAATTAATGCTAAGTCTGATCATGAATATGTCTCTGCAATATCATGGTCGATCAGACTTCAGGTTGCCTACCCATCCCTATACTGAAATCATCCTACAGCCACAACAACTTGGATTCAACAACTTCCTACACAAAAGTCTCAACATCAATGTGCAAACTAGTACCTTTCTGGGACAAAGATCAATATACGACGACTGCCTAGATCCTCTTCATCAACTTTACAACCTACAACTATCCTAGTGACATAAACTCTCAACTACCCACCACTCCCAAACATCTTTGTAGAAGAAAATCCCACAAAAGGAGTCACACTATTTCGAAACAACACCGGTTGCATGATGGCATGAGCTCGAAAAGCCTCATGTGATCATGCGAAAAGAACTTAGAATCTGCCATTCACTTCATAGCCCGCAAATCAGATTCAACACTGGTTGAATTTGACCATTGGTCACATGATTACATGAGCTCAAAAAGCTTCATGTGATCATGTGACAAGCCTCTTAGAACCTGTCATCTTGCCATGCAAGACACCTCAGGCCTGCCAAAATTTCAAACGACCTCCAAAAAGTGTTGGTCGCATGATCGCATGTGGTTGGAAAGCTGCATGCGATCATGTGAGAAGCCCTTTAGTCACCAAGCCGCTTGATCTCACAACCCTTTCACTAACCCTAGTTACATTCAGTGACCACATGAAACTCTTAACTACACAACCGCACATCCACTTTACCAACCCCAGGCCCACTTGCAAACTAAGACTCTAATCCAATGGCGGGTGCATGATCTCATGGGGTCGAAAGATCCCATGAGATCATGTGATGACCGTAGATCTTCATTAAGCTAAGATCCTCTAAAAAGTATGCCCACCTACAAATCCTTATCAGTACATGATGACTAATCAAATTGGAGCACGTCACCCTGTCCTGGCACATCAGACCCATGACCCATTGAGATTCTAATCAGACGGTTGTCGCATGATCTCATGGGCTCGAAAGATTCCATGAGATTATGTGATAGCCATCAGATCTACCACACTGGCATAGCTATGAGGAACTGGGACCCACATGGTCAAAGTTGCGCACATGGAAAATGGTGACACCAGAGAAGAATAACAAAGTGCTGAAGGTCGAAAACATCCTGAGCTTTCAGACCAAAAGGAAGGAAACACAGAGGGTTTTCAACACTGAACCTTTTTTTTGAAACCTTGCAAGAGTATTTCTTGCAACCATTCAAACTTGAATATCTCTAAGGGTTTTGCAAATTAGGTCACGCGATTTGAACTGGGGTTTGATAGTACATCAAAGAACATGGGGCCAAGAGCGCAAAGCATAAAACTTAGTGGATCTATTTTGCAAGCTAAAACAAGCTACAGTAGGGACTTAGACAATTGCAAAGGCCAGGGGACATATCAGATGGCTATGAAAAAAATTAGGAGTGTCTGGCAAGATTGAAACATGGACCTAGGAATGAGTCTAGCCAAATTGTATAGAATAGGCAATTTTGGGCAACAATTTTGGCAATTTCTACTGGATGTCAGCCTACTAGACATTAGATCAGTGGCCTTGACAAATCCATTGGGCATGGGGTCTACTAAGAAAAAACCTAGAGGAGAGACAAAACTAAACCAAAAGATAGACATGTGCACATGCACTTCTTGGAAAACAAGAACTAACCTAGAAAGTAGGGAAAGAAAGCAAGAAACATATTTACAAGAATTTACAAGGACTTATAGAGAGGGATTAAACTCAAAGCAAGGCTTCAAGTGGAAACCATTCACTGAGATTGGCAGAGCATCTCCTTCAAGAGTTGAAAGCTGAAAAGCATTAGATCCTCTGCACTCTTTTATAACAAATGGTCCACCCCAAAATGAATCAAATTTTGTATGTCTGCTAGGCCTTGACTTGAATTCATCCCATTTGAGGACAACATCACAAACCTTGAAATTCCTGATCCTGGCTCTTTTGTCAAAACTCTTCTTTGTTTGATTTTGATGGAATTCCATATCCTGCATTGATTTGTTTCTGATCTCCTCTAGCTCCATCAACTGGGCATACCTGATTTGTAGAGGATCACTTTCTTCAAACAGGGCATACTGAGTGGCTAAGTCTAGAGCTAGTAATTCAGTTAAAATAGATAACTTAGCCTCCTTTCCATACACCAACATGTATGGGGAGTTACCAATGATCTTCTTTGGAGTAATTCTATCTAACCACAAGGTAGATCTTAATTTAGTATACCAGTCCCTTTGATTGTCCTGCAAGGTCTTTTTGATTATTCTAATCATATTCTTATTTGTTGACTCTACCAAACCATTCCCTTGAGGATAGTAATTGGAACTTGTATTTAGATAGATGCCATTTTTGACTTCCCACTCTGAGACTTTGAGGCCTGTGAATGCCAATGCATTATCTGAAATGATGGAATCAGGAGTGCCAAACCTATGAATTAAATCATCATAAAAACTCAATACGGCACCCTCATTTTCTTCTTTTAAAGCCACCACTTCTATCCATCTAGTGAAATAATCTGTTGCAATAATTATCCACTTGTGTCCTGCACTAGAAGGAGGGTTAATCATTCCTATGAAATCTATACCCCACTTCATGAAAGGTTGATCCACTTTGATTGGTTGAAGGGGTAGAGCAGCAAGCCTCTCTTTGCTTGAAAACATAGCACACTTGATACATTTTCTAACATAATCATGACTATCCTTTAAGATAGATGGCCAATAGTATCCAGCCCTCATGATTTTAAAAGTGGTAGTCCTAGGAGAGAAATGACCACCAGAGGGCCCATCATGAAACTCAAATAAAACATCACTTATCTTTTTTGAATCAATGCATCTTAGGAGGACACCATTGGGATCCTTCCTAAAAAGAACATCATTAATCAGGACAAAAGGAACAGATTGTAATCTATAATACCTTCTTTTTGTTGAATCTACGCCTGCAAGACATTGTCATGTCTTCAAATAATTGATCATATTAGGAAACCAGCTAGTTGCCTTGGTTTGCTCTTCTGCAGAGTGCACCACCAGAGATGCATATATTTGCTTTGATTTCTTTAAACCTTCATCCCCTGCCAAATTCTCACAAAGACCTCTTCCTCTAACTAGCTTGGTAGTCTAAATATCAATGTCATATTCCATTACCTTGGTGATCCAACCAACTCTTTTCTCATTAAGGTCCTTGGAAAGCAGAAACTCTTTGACACTTGGATGAGTAACCTTCAAGTGTACCTTGCTATGGGTCAATAGATGTCTGAACTTTTTAAGGCTCTTTACCACAACAAGGACATGCTTTTCAACAAAAGAGTACCTCTATTCATACTCCTCTAAACCTTTGCTAAAGAAAGCAATAGGTTGCTCCAATCCATCAACATTTTCTTGAGTCAACATTGCAGACATGGCATCATGACCTCCGTAAGCATAAAGGGTAAAACCCTTACTAAAATTTGGGTTTAACAAGGCCAGAGCTTCTATCAAGGCTTCTTTAATAGCTTAGAAGTTAACTTTTCCCTCTTTAGTCCAACTGAAAGCTGAACCCTTATTCAACATGGCTGTCAAAGGCTTGAGCAACTCTACAATGTTAGGCAAGAATCTCCTAACAAAGTTAATCTTTCCTATGATAGATTGGAGACTTTTCTTGTGATGTGGTAGGGGTAGCTCTAGGATAGCTACAACTCTCTCAAGATCCACTATAATTCCTTCTTTGGATACTACATATCCCAATAGTTTCCCTTCATGAACTACAAATAGACATTTCTTGGGATTAAGAGATATCCCAAATTCTCTACACCTTTCAAAAGTCTACCTCAAATGTTTGATATGGTCTGTTGCATGCTTTGAATAAATAGTCATGTCATCAAGGTAGACCAACACAAACTTGTACATGAGGCTTTTAAAGGCCATATCCATTTCCTTTTGAAATGTAGCACCTGCATTTGATAAACCAAAGGGCATCTTTTGATATGCCATGGTTCCCCACTTGGTTGTGAATGCAGTCTTATATTGATCCTCTTCTTTTACCAAGATCTGATTATATCCTAAATAGCCATTCAATAATGAAAATCTCTCAAATCTAGAGACACATTGTAGAATTTTCTCCATAGAGGGTAGTGGATGGTGGTCTTTTAATGAGGCTCTGCTCAAATCCCTGAAGTCAACACATAACCTCAGCTCCCCATTCTTCTTCCTAACAGGAACAAGGTTGGAAACCCAACTAGTATGCTTAATGGGGTAGATGATGCCACTTTCTATTAGTTTGAGCACTTCCTTATGCATAAGTGGCTCAAGCTTAGGATTAACAAGCCTTTTCTTTTGCCTTACTGGTTTAGCATTAGGCTCCAATTCAATAGTGTGTTGAGCAAGAGCAGGGTCAAAACCTTTGAGATCTTCATACTTCCATGCAAAAACATCACTGAATTCCTTGAATAATTGTGTGTAAGCTTGCTTTTCCAATTCAGTATTTACCTTTCCAAATTGTAAGCTCCTGCCTGGTTCCAACTCTAATTCAGCACAATTTTCTTGTTGAACTACCAGTCCAGCTTTGTTCTTCTTGACTTCATCATCCTTGTTGAAGATAGCTTCTATGGTTATAAGACCTCTAGGCATCTTATTAGATCTAAGTTGTATTACTTGATCACCGTAGCTTTGTGATAGCGTATCTTGATTGTACTCTAAAAAAACATCTTCTTCAAACAAGAACTGCAAAATTTTCTCATCATTGCCAAACACTTGTCAATTGACATCATTATTGAGAATAGAAGGTCTGACAATAATCTCGATGTGTTGCTGACTTTTTTCTTTTGAAATGCTATTGGGGATGTCAAACTGAGATCCAACAGTAGCCAACCTATCTATATTTTGATTTAATTTTCTAGGAATAGCAACAATATTGAAGGCACAAAAATCCTCAATTGCATCCCAAACTCTATGTTTGTATGCTTTCATGGTGTCATTCTTGGTTGCACTTATCCCTCTCACTTGGTTGACAATAAGTTCACTATCACCATAAACCTTTAAAGCCTTAAGCCCTCTTTTCCTAGCTCATTCTAGCCCATTAACTAGACTCTCATATTCTACGGTGTTGCTAGTGCAGGAAAAACTGAATGTAAAGGTAGTATAATACCTTTCTCCTTTTGGGGACACCAGCATAGCACCACCACCAGAACCATGTCTGCTTCTAGCTCCATCAAAGTATAGTTCCCAAACCTGACTGTTCTGATCTTCTGAGTCAGCATCCTTGAAGAGGTTGGGCTCTATAGCATCATTTTCTTGTTACAAATAGTTTTTCAAACTGACATTCCAAACAACATGCTCTGATTCTCTTTCATCTAAGAAAATATCAGGGATATCTCCTATCTTAGTGCTTGCTTCACTAAAGGTTTGGAAATCACTGTTATCAAATATGGGGTAGTTTACATTGATTGCATTAGACACATAAGGTTCTACATGGTGTGCTACCAATTTTTCTGACTTGATGGTAGCCTTGGTACCATATCTTGTGTGGAAGAGCATATGAGACCAATCAGAAGATAAATAACCACCTATCTTGGCTGTTAATTCTCTTGATAAACATATAGCAAACAATGCAGGGAGATCTATGATATATATGTCAGGGAGGATAGAAAAATTAGGACTAGCATGGAGAATTAGACTAGTATCTTTGGCCACACCTATAGTACTAACTGAGGATCCATCAAGTTGTGTGACATTCTTTTGGAAGGGTTCATATTTTAGACCTAATTGGTCAACCACTTTCTTGGGCATTACAGTACTAGCAGCTCCACTATCTACCATGCAATTATGTACTAAAGAATCTCTAATAATTAAAGATACATAAAAGGGAGGTGGCTTTGAATTCCTACCTTGCATGGCATTGGCCTTGGAGTTGCTACCTAAAGCCTCTTTTTCTTGATCAGTGTTGACCAACACTGGCTTTGTAATTTCTTTTGTAGGCTGAGGAGTTGTTGCTTCTGACATAGCCTTCTTCAAAATGTCAGACTACCCCGAAATAGACAAAGAGTCCCACATAGACATGGTGACATTCACCTTCTTCATGTTGTCTTCAATATTATAAGGTGTCATAGTGTGTACTCTTTGTTGTGTTTTTACTATGATGGGCTCTACCTCTTTTGGAACTTGGCCTTCTTTGCTTGTGATGATAGGAACCTCCTTAGATTTGGTTGGAATAGCTTGTTGTAGTGGCTCTACATATGTAGTGGCCTTAGTACCAAAATCTACTACCTCCATGTCTTGGGCTCTCCTGTTTGCTCTTGTGTAGGAAACAAAAGTAGCTTCATCATTGACTCCATTGAAGTCTAGTTGCTCCCAATTGAAGAGAGCAATCTCATTATTTTGTGTTTCTTGTTGAGGAATTGTCCCACTAGATGGAGGCTCTGATTGAGTATACGAGGCACTTTGGGCCATCAGAGCTTGATTCATTAATCCATTTGAACATGTAGCCTAATTGTGAGGCTGATTGCAAGGGGAACACCATTCACAATCCATAGCCATATTATTTTGGCTAGGAACCATATCCTTCATTGGATTTGCAGAATTGAGAGGTGCGGAGTTATATGGTTGAAATGGTCTTTGATTGAAATTTTGCCTTTGCCCTTGATAGCCTCCTTGGTATGGTGGCCTATTTTGTTGATAAGGTTGTCCTTGATTTTGGTATTGCTGATTAGGACCTTGGCCTTGTTGTTGGAAGGGTGGCCTGATGCCTTGATTTTGTTTCTTCAAATTTGTGACCTCTTTGGTTAGAGTCTGCAGAAAGTTTGTCATTTCCTGCATACTAGTTTTCCGATTACTCTTCATCTCTTATGGCTCTTGGGAGAAATTTTTTGTTAGCTCTTAACCACTGGTGCTAGCTTGAGGTGTTGATATTGTGGGAATAGGGGTAAATGGGGGTACTTGTGTAGGTGCAATGGGCTAGAGACTAGGGAAGATAGGCATTGGAGGTCTTCTCTGTATCATGCCTGCTTGGATCAAATAATTTTCAGCCCTAACAACAGTGTCAAAGGCTTGGGGTAAAGTGGTACCACCCATAGACTGGATCATGACAGAAATTGTTTATTTAGACTTTGCAAGTAGTACAGGAAGGCATGGTCAACCGACGGCCTTACTAAGGCTAGGATTCTATTCCATGTCTTAAGAAACCTACTATTGTAATCTATCATTTGTTCTTGAGGGTCTCTCCTAATGGTTGTCAACTACTCAACCAAAGACAAGTTATCCAATTTATCCTCAAAATGTTTACTTAAAGCATCCCCTAAAGCATCCCATGAATCAATAGAGCCAATAGCTAGAGTTCTAAACCATTCAAGAGCCTTAACTTTTAGAGATGCTACTAATAACTTTGTGGCCACATCCTCATGAGTGATATTGTGAATGCTACAGATGGTGGTCACATCTCTTATGTGCTCAAAAGTTGTTGTCTGCCCTTCACCTGTGAAATTAGGTAAGCTTTTTAATGCCACCAAGGGCACATCATTATGCACTACAAAGTTCAAAGGGCTACCTTGGTTGAACGGTGCAAAAGCAAACTGCCTAGCCATTGTAGGAGCTGTGATTTAAAGATTGACAACTATATGAGTTGTATTTGCTGCTGGGTTTAAATCTTCTTCTAGATCTCTGGTTAGAGATCTTCCTCTTCTCTTGGAATGAAAGGCAAAAGACCTCCTTTCTGAAGTATCAAGAGAAGTAGACTGAACTCTCCTCACAGGAGACTCTCTTTGAGTTGACCTACCTCTGTAGCTTCTTCTTGAGGGAAACTCTAAAAAAATGGTGGGTTTTGAGCTTCTAGTCTCAATCTTTCTCATAAACCTTAAACAAGGTTGGCCTGAATCTTTGAAACCAGTGGAGTCACCAGATATAGTTGATAAAACAACCTCTAAAGGTTTGTATTATGCAATTTGCATATCAGAGATGACATGATTTCAACAATTGAACTTTTACAGTCCCACCAGACATGCCAGAAATATTATACACTAGCACCAAGGTGGGGAATCCTTGAGCTTGAGTCTATACTGATAGACCTTGTGTACTGAATTTCTTTGATCTTTTTGTAGATGAACCAATAGGAACACCTTTGAACTTTAATTTGATCTTCACTATGGTCCCACCGGGCATGCCGGAGATGTTATACACTGAGTATTTTGCACCTCTGTTCAAACTCTCTTGGTCTTGATAACTCAGTATAACATGGGAATCATCTCAAGGTTGTGGAACATTTGCTAACTGAGATGAGACCTCCAGGTTCTAGGCTAGTTCCTCTTGGATTATCACCTTAGTTTTCTCTTAGACAGGAAAGTAAATCTTTTGAGGGAAAGGGTTAGAAGGAATGCATGAAAGGGAAATAACATGAAAGAAAACTACCTACTAGGTGATGCACTGAAATGAAATGAACATAATACACTAACAACATCAACATGAAAGATCTCAGATCTAATAGGACACAATCTTTCTAAACAGGTTTGCATAAGTATTTCACAGAGGGGCCTAAACATAAGACACAAACTATGACCTGCAAGCAAACGTTCTCTTCAGCAAAAGGGTACAGGAATGAGACAGAAACACAAGGGGCTGAACTATACCCACAAACTCAATCCAATTAGATCATACACAATAGTACACATGTGAGCTAAAAGAAAGAAGGGCTCTAGAACTCTTAGATTTCTCTAACAAAGCCAACATATCATATTGAAATAAGAGAAATACAAACAAGTGAAAGACCAGAGGGCAGAACAAATGCCATAGATAGCCTCTATTGAACCTAAAATTTCAATGAAAGGTTACAGACTATAAAAGCTCGAGGGTAGAACAGATGCCATAGATAACTCCTAAGAAAGAGGGTAAACTCTTTTTACAAAATACAAACTCTAAGCACTAAGGCTCCAAAAAACAATATATACATCCTCTGCATGCAAGCAGGAATCAAACCTAACTAGGGTATAGATTTTATAATAAAATAACCAACCCTAGCTACCCTGAGAATTAATGCTAAGTCTGATCATGATGTCTCTACAATATCATGGCTAATCAGACTTCAGCTTGTGTGCCCATCCCTATACTGAAATCATCCTACAGCCACAACAACCTGGATTCAACAACTTCCTGCACAAAATTTTTGACATGAATGTGCAAACTAGTACCTTGCTGGGACAAAGATCAATATGCGATGACTGCCTGGATCCTCTTCATCAACTTTGCAACCTGCAACCATCCTAGCGACATAAACTCTCAGCTACCCGCCACTCAAAAACATCTCTATAGAAGAAAATCCCGTGAAAGGAGTCACACTATTTTGAAACAACGTTGGTCACATGATCGCATGAGCTCAAAAAGCCTCATGCGATCATGCGACAAGCCCTTAGAATCTACCATTCACTTCGTAGCCTGCAAACCAAATTCAACACTGGTTGAATTTGAACGTTGGTCGCATGATTGCATGAGCTCAAAAAGCCTCATGCGATCATGTGACAAGCCTCTTAGATCCTGTCATCTTGCCATGCAAGACACCTCAGGCCCGCCAAAATTTCAAACTACCTCCAAAAAGTGTTGGTCGCATGATCGCATGTGGTTGGAAAGCTGCATGCGATCATGCGACAAGCCCTTTAGTCACCAAGCCACTTGATCTCACGACCCTTTCACTAACCCCGGTTGCATTCAGTGACCACACAAAACTCTTAACCATGCAACCACACATCCACTTTACCAACCTCGGGCCCACTTGCAAATTGAGACTCTAATCCAACGGTGGGCGCATGATCTCATGGGGTCGGAAGATCCCATGAGATCATGCGACAGTCGTAGATCTTCATTAAGCTAAGATCCTTTGACAAGCGTGCCCACCTACAAATCTTTATCAGTACACGATGACTAATCAAATTGGAGCACGTCACCCGTACCTGGCACATCAGACCCACGACCCATTGAGATTCTAATCGAACGGTTGTCGCATGATCTCATGGGCTCGAAAGATTCCATGAGATTATGTGACAGCCGTTAGATCTACCGCACTGGCATGACTATGAGTAATTGGGACCCACCTGGTTGGAGTTGCGCACATAGAAAATGCTGACACCAGAGTAGAATAATGAAGCCCTAAAGGGGGGCGAAAACATAGAGGATTTTCAAACCAGAGGTCAAAAACACACTAGGCTTTTAGGGTGAAGGTTGAAAACATCCTGAGCTTTCAGACCAAAAGGAAGGAAACACAGAGGGTTTTCGACACTGAACCTTTTTTTTGAAACCCTACAATAGTATTTCCAGCAACCATTCAAACTTGAATATCTCTGAGGGTTTTGCGAATTAGGTCACACGATCTGAACTAGGTTTTGACAATACATCAAAGAACATGGGGCCAAGAGTGCAAAGTATAAAACTTGATGGATCTATTTCGCAAGCTAAAACGAGCTGCAGTAGGGACTTACACAATTGCAGAGGCCAGGCAACGTATCAGATGGCTATGAAAAAAATTAGGAGTGTCTGGCAAGATAGAAACAGAGACCTGAGAATGAGTCTGGCCAAATTGTATAGAATAGGCAATTTTGGGCAATAGTATCCAAGACCGATGTTACATAATACTCATTTTTCATAATAATTCTTCTTTCTAAGTTGCACATATGGTGAGGTGTTTGAGTAAATAGGATATTTCCTTAGTTAGCTAGGTAGATTTTAGTTTCTATTCATGTAGTTGCATCTACATATTTCTACTCTTGCCTTTATAAAAAATTCTATTGTATATTGTAAAGTATCTAAATAAATTCATCCATTGATGAAATATTATATCTCTCCATTGTGAAGGTTTATAGATATCTTATATTTTGGGAGGTTGATTGCTCCTATAGAGATTATACATAATGTGTATGATATTTTATATTAATTTTATTATTTCTTTAGAAGTAAATTATAACTCTTTTTTTTTAAGGAAAGTAAATTATAATTATTATTAGAGCATTTTATATTATCTTATATGACATATGCAATGAATAAAAATGCATTATTTTTATATTGGTGTATCCATTATAGTTTTCTAGATTTTAGTGTATCTATATTATATGTTAAATATATCTAGAATAATTAACTATATGATATTTATTATTAATACAAACATAACTATTTACTAATTATGTAGAAGTCATATTACATTTATTAATGGATTTCATCAATAAGAACTAGTAGAATTTACCTCCATCAATAAGAATTAGACGAATTTAATTAGACATATTTGTGAAACTTACATGCATGATTTGTTTTTTTAAATTTCCTTTTTTAATCTTATACTTTTTATTACAAGATAAGTATATTAATATTTTTCATTGATATATATACATTCAAAAGAAATATTCATACACAATTTATTCACATCATGTATAAATATATAAAATATTACAATAATACTATAATTATAGACTACAAATAATAGAATAAATTTTAGAGAATTGAAAGTGTCTTACACAAAATTTAAGAAAAAAATTCGAAATAAGATTATATTGATATAATAATATTATAAAAATTATATAATACTAAATATAATTATATCTTAGTGATAATTTAATAGTAGTTACAATATAGTAACATAATAATTTAATATTAATTATAATATAATAATCTAACTTATTTAAAATAAATAATGAAAAAAATGTGATGTCTTAAAACAATAAAAATTAATGAATAAATATGATATTTTAAGTACACTTTATCTATATTTTTTAAAAGAATACATATACATATACATACTCAATTTTAGATTTTTCTCTTCTAAATGATTTCAATCTGATATCCTTTCTCTCGAAATGACTAACCCAATTTCAGATTCCTCTCTCCTGAATGATTTCGGTATGATATCTTTTTCCCATGATGACTAACCAATTACAGATTCCTCTCCCCTATTTCTATCTGATATCCTTTTTCCCATTATTGATAGAGGCACATTGAGGACATTTTAAAATGTAAATGATCAAATGCATTGCGGGTCGTTCACGTCTCTGCGTCTTTCGTCGTTTTTCAGTACCACGTAATATCAAAACCTACAAAGCAGAATTATATCAAAGGAGAAATGGAATCTTACAAAGCCCGCACTAAGAAGTTTCCTATATTTGTTGACAAAATTTGGCTCGTTCACACCACTCGAAATTTTCTGGTTTATCCATGTTGACATCATCGCTGACGTGAGGAAAAGAATGTAATGGAAATCTGAATGCGCTTTGCCATTGTATCTACAAAGCGAGCGTTTTCTTATCGTAATTTGAATTTGCTGAACAGAGTGCAACAATCATGGTCCACCCAACGCTCGCTTTCTTTTCACTCATTCTTAGCTATTTCCTTTTGTTTCCCCACTGTGCTTCCCTCTCACATGACGGAATAATTTTGATTAATATCAAAGAGGGAGATTGGAGGGATAGCGGTAATGCTTTGAGCAACTGGAACGAGTCTGACCAAAATCCATGCGCTTGGAAAGAAATTGCTTGTGATGAGTTCAACAGAGTTACCACTGTTGATCTCCCTGCTGCGTTGATTTCTGGTAACTTGACTTCTGCCATTTGCAGCCTTCCCATTCTTACAGATTTAATTCTTCAAGGCAATGCTTTCAGTGGTCTTCTCCCTGACGCCCTCTTCAATTGCAAGCGTTTGCAAAAGCTCGATTTGTCAAGCAACGGCTTCACTGGAACGCTACCCACTTATATCTCCGAATTGAGTGAGTTGAGAGTCCTGAATTTATCATACAATGCTTTCAGTGGCTCCGTTCCGCCAGCCTTCGGGCTGCTGCCGCAGATAGAAGCTCTCTTGTTGCATGAAAATAGTTTGACTGGGGCATTCCCTAATTTTGTAGGGCATTTGGAGTCTCTGAGGAACTTCATGATTGGGAGTAATCCTCTGCATCCTGGTGTTATACCGAGAGAGCTTGTCAATTTAAAGCAGCTGCAGGTGTTAAGGCTAGATAACTGCAGCCTTGTTGGAGGAATCCCGAGTTTCTTGGGCAACTTAACGCGGATGGAGATCTTGGATCTGTCCCAGAATGATGTTTCCGGCGATATTCCTACCAGTTTGATGGCTCTGTCAAATTTGAGAGAACTCTCTCTCTATGGAAACAACTTGTCTGGACGAATTCCGGAGAACATTGACCAGCTCACAAGGTTATCCGTTTTGGATTTGGGCCACAATCAACTTGAAGGCACAGTTCCAAATGCAATTGGCAATCTCACATATCTGAGTCTTCTTCAATTGCAAGACAATCGGCTTACCGGAAAGATACCTTCTCAGATCGGGAAGCTGCCGCACTTGAGTAACTTGATGCTGTACTACAACAATTTCAGTGGTTGGTTGCCCCAGAGTTTGGGCACGTATTCCAATCTCGTGGTCTCTGATGTGTCGAATAGTGGATTGGAAGGTCCTCTGCCAAAGAATCTGTGCATGGGAGGAGTGTTGTATGGCTTCGTGGCCACATCAAACAATTTCAACGGTACCCTCCCTTCCTTCTTTGCAGACTGCCAATCTCTACAGTATCTGTACATCGACAACAACCAGCTGAGTGGTGAGATTCCTCCGGGGCTATGGGGTGCTGTCAATCTCAAGGGATTGTTTTTGAACAAAAATAAGTTCCAAGGCAAGATTTCACCTGCAATTTGCCAGGCGAAGAATCTGAGAAGATTGAGGATAAGCGACAACCGGTTCGAAGGAATAATTCCTCCGGAGGTTGGACAGCTGGGAAAACTTCAAGAATTCGAAGCTAGCAACAACAGCTTGTCGGGGCCAATTCCACGTGAGCTCGCAAACTTAAGTCTGATCAATATTCTCCAGCTGGACAACAATTTTCTCTCTGAAGAAATTCCCGAGGAAATAACATCGCTGAAGAATCTAAATCAGCTCGATTTGGGTTACAATAGACTTACGGGCGAAATCCCTAGATCTTTTAGCAACATATGTAGTCTAGATTTGTCAAATAATTTGCTTTCTGGAAGGGTTCCTCTCGAATTGGGAGGACTTAATCTTAATGTTTTCAATGTGTCCAACAATCACTTGTCTGGGCAAATTCCTGATGGCTTAGACAATCCGGCTTACAAGGAGAGCTTTCTGGGCAACCCGATGCTATGCGGAGGACGGAATCTGATGCTACCTTCGTGTTCCCATTCAAGTAAAATGTCACCTCAGAGGCTAGCGACCGTTGTGGTGTCATCTTTATTTGTAGTAGCCATGGTGATCTTGGGCTGCATTTATCTGTGTCGCTCCTCGAAGCCAGGTTACGAAGATACAAAATCGTGCAAGATAACGCCATTCCATTCCACAGAGGCGGAGGATGCATACATCCTTCGCAACATGAGAGAGAGTAACGTGATTGGTTCTGGAGGCGATGGAAGAGTTTATAAGGTAACTCTACACAACGGGCAAGCCGTAGCCTCTAAGAAGATCCAGAATGTGAGTGTAGATTTCTGAAAGAAGCCCTGTCCTCCGAGCTAGCAGATAAGAATATAACAGCAAACAATGGCAGAGTGCACATCAGAATGCTCTGTACTGTAAAACTGAAAAGTAAATACAAACTGTTTTATTTTAGAGTTCACTGCTACTAATAGCAGTTTTATTTTATTCACTATATGTTAATCTACTCTGCATTCTTAGAATAGTATTAACACTGCCAGTTATTACTTGCTGAGCTGCTGAAGATTAGGGAGCTAACAAGAGCAACCAATGTATTATCATGCATTTATAAATGCAAAAACTAATGGCGAAACTGAAGCAACTAACTGATTGTAAGCTAATTTTAACTAACTGTCTAAACATCTGATTTAAGGTGCAAAACTGCATGAAGATCTGGTTTTGCATAGTAGCATTAGCTATCTACATGCTCCCCCTTGATGCTGAGAATCACAATATGGTATTGAAGCTTTGAAAACCGGATCTTTGAAACACAACATGTCATTACAAGGTAATTCAATGTGGCAAAATCCAGATCTTGCAACTCACTCTACAACATTTCCGTATAGCAAGTTTTGTAGATGTCGACTACTCATTTACTCACCTCTCTGCCTCAGGAGAGATTACAAGGTGTAGTCTTCTCGTCCTTTCCGTAACATAGAGAAGGCTTGGGGCACTTCAATGTGACAATCATAACACGTAGTCATTGACTACTTCACTCAAACATCTAAACATTGTCTGATCACTATCTATGTTCACAAGGGAATATTTAGGCTTATACAACTTTTTAAACATCTTTGTTACGTTCTGTGAATTGGATCCATAGATCCGTCAAAAATCAATTTGTATACAATCTTTCAGAGATTGTCCACTACACTCTCAATTTCAACATGACTTTTCACGATGATTCTTCGATCCAAAAATTAAACAAGGGCAAAGATCTCAACAGTTCTCTTCTTGATGTCCTCCTTTATCACTACAATTACTTCACTATTTGAGATTATTTGCATGAGCGTATAGCACTAGTAATATTAGATCTATCATTTTTACCATATCCAAATCCTTCATTTATTAGCATCATAATTGGCTAAATGGGTTCTTTTATCTCTTCCTCATGTTTTTCTATTGATATTCCTTTATATTTCATTTTTTTCATTATCTTCAAACTAATATTATTTTTGAAACAACTTTTATTCTGAACACCAAAACTTGCTCCTACAAAATTTTGAGATTCACACATATCTTTACCTTCAACTTCATCACCTTCACCTAAAAACACTTTAGCACACTATCCATATCAATTAAGGGGGACAAATCACTTGTATGATACCAAACATAACATACTAAAGACATTAATCTTAGACTATCATTTTCCTTTGCCAGCAATTTTAAGTGAAGAAAAGATAAGACTATACTCACCATTTGACAAGCCAAGGCCTCTCATCCCAAAAGCAAAAGAGGCTACCCAAAAGAATGACTAGGAAAATCGAAGCCAAACGCTAGCAAACAGACAACCAAAAACAAAAAGAATAGGAAAAGCTAAGATAATAAGAAAAAGATTTAGCTAGGTTCTCAAGAACCTCAAAAACCTCACCTCCACCTTGGTCATGTCCAACACAATCTTTTTCAAGTCCTTGAGAACCAAAGGAGATTTTTGAAATTTTTCTTTAATGTTTCTTTTGGTCCTCTTGCTAGGTCTAGAAATTTCTTGACCTTTGTCTGGATCAAGCACTATAATCAGCTTCTCCTGATGCTCCTTGTCATGAAACTTTACTAGCCCATTCAATATTTTCAGTATATTCTTTATGCCCTTGTGGCTCTAATTCATGGTAGTCTGAAGGACGCCTTTCAAACTGTTCATCTTTTCCTCTAGCTCAGACATTTTAAGCTCATGATCCTTTTTTCTTTTGTCAAGGAAATCCACAATCTTTTTAAGACAATCCACCACATAATTCTTCTCTTCAACCATCCACAAAATAAATTTCCTAATATTGCAACTAATTTGTAACTTTACAATCAAATATATAATTTCTTTAGGCATAAATTAACATCTATGCTCTTTTTTTACAAGGCATCAGTGGTCTCCAAAGAATTGAAGTTATCTTTATTTTCTTGACTTCAAACTTAGTCTTGATTTCTTGTAAACATTTGTGGATCTTTTTTACTTCTATAAATCTCTAGCACATGGGAAAAGACATCATAGAAGACCAAATCCCTGTAAAATTGTAGTAATTCTTTCTATTTGGATCCTCTTTATCTTTAGAAACTTTCCTTTAATAAAGAGGGCCTCTTTATGTCTTTGTTGATCTACCCTAACTAGTGGTCCATAATATCTTTGACTAGCAACAATAGTAGGAAGAAAACCTTTGATTGATGTCTCTTTTTGTTGGTGCACTACAAATATTACAATATAGATCACCTCTTTCATTTTATAGCCTCTTACTTCAATGATATATTGGATCTTTTCTAGCCTCAAATACACTTGGAAACTCCTTCAATCACCTATTCCTATCAAACATAGTCAAACAAATCAGACTAACCAAATATAGGTTTCTAAAAGAATATTTGTTCTCTTAACCAATAGATAAGAATATAATAAAAAGGAGAAAGTAATACCAATAAGTATAAAGCCAAGTCACTTACCTATTTATCACACCAACAAATTCATCATCCTTAAATATCAACAATGGAAAAATCATCATCCTTGATAGTGCATTGATCTCTGGTAGTTGGCTCAATAGTTTTTGATGTTCGTTTTCCTCTCTCACGAAGGTTGGGTCTGATCATTTCCCAATATCCTTTTTTTTTTACTTGATTAAGGCTACTGGTAGTCTCCCCTTTAGATTTGAAAAAATGTAGATTGATCACCTGGAGAATGAGAAGAGGATTAGTGACTTGTAGAATGTTAACATTCAGGGCATTGTTATGTTTAGGGTGTCTAAGAAATCCCAACATATTAAATAGAATATTAAATCTTGGAGTAAGGAAGTGTATGGTGACATCTTTAAAATAAAGCATGATCTGAAAAGGGAGCTTGATGATATTCAGGAAACTATCAAGCATATAGGCATGTCTCAAGATCTTAAGGCTAAGGAGGAGACTCTTTTGGCCAAAATTCATAATATCATATCCAAAGAGGAAGTGTACTAGAGACAATGGTCAAGATCGATATGGCTGAAAGATGGAGGTAAGAACACCAGGTTCTTCCATATGTTTTCTTCTAAACATAGAGCTTCCAATAGAATTTCCAGACTCAGGTTGAAATCCAGTGTGGTAAGTAATGATAAGGACATTTCTTTGGCTATGGTTGACATTTTATCTTCTCTCTTATCTAAAGATAATGCGCTTTCCCTAGAAAACCAAGCCTTGCTTCTTGATGCTATCCACTCCATCTTGGATGATGTTACTAATAAGAAGCTGACTACTATCCCCTCCTTAGAGGAAATCAAGCTTCCTATGTTTTCCTTCGAGGGTGATAAGTCCCTGGGCCTAGATGGGTTTCCTTTATTCTTTTTCCATAAATTTTGTCACATCCTAGGCCTAGATATCTACAATGCTATGAAAGAATTCTTTGGGTCAAGAACTATGCCTAAAGAAATTAATGCTACCTTCATTTTCTTGATTCCCAAAAAACCTGGAGCTGATTCTGTGGATTCCTTTAGGCCGATCAGTTTATGTAATTCAGTGTATAAAATTTATTCCAAGGTTATCACCCTTAGACTGCTAGCTATTCTCCCCAATATTATTTCTCCCCAGCAAAGTGGTTTTGTCCCTGGCAAACAAATCCTTGATTCCATTATGAAGGTGCATGAGGTCATTCACTCTACTCACTCTTACAACTATGGTTTTCTGTTGAAACTCGATCTCTTGAAGGCTTATGACCGGGTGGATTGGGATTTTTTTCCAAAGGTTCTTTGTTCCTTTGCTTTCTATGATAAACTCTTGCAGCTAGTTTTCTAGCTCATTAGTACTTCTACATCTACAGTTATTGTGAATGGCTGTTCTTCCAGATTCTTCAAGATTTCCAAGGGGCTCCGTCAAGGTGATCCCTTGTCCCCTATTCTCTTTTCCATTCTAGCGGAGTGTCTTGGTCACTATTTTCAGAGACTGGCGATTGATAGATCCATCAAGGGTCTCACTCCTTCCTCTGCTTCTTGGTCATGCTCACACAAATAATTTGTTGATGACATTGTAATCATGGGCTCTTTGACAATCGAAGAGGCCATAATGATTAAACATGCACTTTCTAATTATTCTTAGGCTACTGGTCAAATTTTTAATTAAAATAAGAGCTCTCTATATTTTATTAACACACCAGTGGAAAGACATAATAAAATTTCTAGTATTATTGGTTGTGAAATTGGTGCTTTGCCTGCCACTTACTTTGGTCTACCTTTGGGCTTAAGACCTCCTGACTCTTTTTGGGCTAGTATTGTGGAAAGATTCAATAGGAAATTAGCTAGCTGAAAAGTAGCTATGCTAAGGCAAGCTGGTAAACTCCAACTCGTGAAGGCCTCTCTATAGAGTCTCCCTATCTATTCCCTTAGTCTATTTAAAATCCCTAGTAAATTTGCGAACATAATTGAGAAGATTCAGAGAAATTTTCTTTGGTCAGGGGTGGAAGAAAGAAATAGATTGGCTTTATTTTCCTAGGACAAGGTGTGCACTATGAAGAAGTGGGGAGGCTTGGGGATCCGCTCCTTAAGAGTTACCAATCAGGCTTTACTAACAAAGAAAAATTTGGAGGATATTTGATGAGAAAAAAGAGTGGAATGAGATCATCCACAATAAATATCTCTACTCTTTCCCTCATATATCAGATTTTATGATGTCTGTTGTGAAGGTACAGGGCTCATTTTTTTGGAATTGTATCTAGAAAGCTAAGGAGATGGCTTTTAAGGGAGCTAAGTGGTATACGGATAATGGTAGGAGAATTAAATTCTGGGAAGATTGATGGCTTAAAGATTATCCTCTAAATTATATTCCTTTCTTCTAGCCTTTTATTGACATTTGCTTACATAGATTTGGTCTATGGGTTAGAGATTACAGGTGGTGCTAGTCTTGGGTTGACCTTTCTACTATTGATGTCTCTTTTAAGCCTTTGATAGTGGATCTGAATGTTTTGAAAGTGGGACTCTACCATGGAGGATGATTTGATTTGGGGTATGATCCCTTCTGGAGTCTTTTCTATCACCTCTACCTTTGAGATTTTGTTGAAGTAGCCAGATCCTCCTCCCTTTTGGGCCTAGGTTTGGGATAAATGGTTAATTCCTAAAATTAACATTTTCTTTTGGCTGGTTTTGCAGAACAAGATTTTAACTATTGATAATCTCCAAAAGAGAGGCATGATTCTTCCTAACAGATGTTTGCTATGTAAGAATGTTGAGGAGTTAGTTTACCATATGGCTAGATAGACTATCAATACTCTTGGGAAGTTTGGTGCCTCATTTTGTAATGCTGGAAGTTATCTTGGTTTTTCCCAAAAAATATGGATAATTTCTTCACTCAATGTAGAAATGTTGAGGTTCCCATGGACATGTTGCCATGGAACATCATTTCCCCTCATGCTATCTGGAAACTATGGAAAGAATACAATGACAAAGTGTTTAGAGACACTGCCCTTCCTTCGGTGATGATATTCAAGAAGATTAAGAGAAGTATTAAGGAGAATTGTACTTCCATGAATGGAGATGAGCTAGATTTTTATGTTGGCGTTAATTCTGCTAGCACAAAAGTGAACTCTTCCCAATAGGAGAATGCCATCTGGCTTTCCCCCCTTCTTGGTTAGATCAAAGATAATTTTGATAGTGCGGCAAAGGGTAACCCAGGACCTGTTGACTGTGGCAGTATTATTCAGGATGACATGGCTAATTGTCTTGCTATTGTGGCACTTCCTGTCAGCATCCAGACCAATCATATGGCAGATGCTATGGCTCTCCTTCAAAATTTAAAAATAATAAAAGAGGACATGTCTTCGAACTTGTGGATTGAAGGTGACTCTATGAGCATTTTAAACTATATCAAAGGGGGTGACTAAGCCATCATGGTCTATTAAGGAAATTATAGAGGAGGCTCAGATAATCGTTAATTCCTTTAAGAAGGTTATTATCTCTCATAAACTTTAGGAGGCTAATAGTACTATGGGTGTGTTGGCCAACATCGCTGTCAGGGCTAAGGACATCATGACTTGGCATGGAGGAAATGATTTGACAGTCAATTTAAAGGCCAAGTTGGCATTTGATATGACTCACAACAAAAGAGAAGATTTGGAATATCTAAGAAATCTAGGATGAAAAGATGCAAGTTAATTAAAGCAATTATCGGAGATATGAAAAGTCTCAACTTTTCGAGATGGCTGAGCATAGACATGTTTATATTAGCATGGTGTTCAATTTTAAGTCTACCATTATGTTCTATCTTTGTATTATCTCTGCCATTTCTATTGAGAGTTTGTTCTCTAAGGGCATTATGGGTGGAGGGCTTAACCCCAGGGAGCTAAAGGATTGCAAAACATGGAAGAATATGACTGAGGTTTGGGACAAGCTTAGGAAGGGAGGGCTCACCATGTACATGGAACGCCTTCATGGGTTTAAAGAAGATGTCATTACGACTTTTGTTGAGAGGTGGAAGGAGGGCACTGTGACTATTAGAGGAATGACTATGAAAAATCACCAATTAACTTATTATGGAGGTGTATGGGTTGAACACCAAGGGCATGAAGTTCTATAGAGACAAGAAGATCTCCCAACAGACCATTTAGCATTTCCTTAAAGACAAGGTGAATGTTGAGTGCTTGGTGAAAGACTTTGGTGGCTGTTATGATGTGGACACTTTCAAGGAGATATGGGCGAAGGTTATGACAATTGTTATGGACTATATCACTCTAGATGAAAGGTATAAACCTGGTCACTCCTATCATTTTGTGTTGCTTTGTCATTTCAAACATAAGGTTAGGGTTTCTCTCCCATTTTTTCTACTGCAGTCACTTCGCCATAGCATAATTGATCATAGGAAGAAAGAGAGAAAGCCCATTTTTCATGAGGGTCTTATCCTTTTAATTGTGGAACATATTAAGAAATTAGTTTTTAGTAGCCTATTATGCCCTCACCTAGGGACTCTGGATCTGCCAAGATTTTAGGTAAATGGATTAGGGAGGGTGAGAGTAAAGAGGACATGATAGCGGGTAAAAAAATTAAAATTTGAAAAGAAGGATGCATGGAAATAGATTCTAAAGGTGAGAGTGCTGATGGTTATGTGGTTACTGAAAGTTGTCTCCACACCCAGTCTGATGAGGAATGCTAAGAGTTCCTGTCAGCTCTCGGTTAGTGATTCTGGTGAGGAAGAGGACAAGGAAGAGTATGCCTTTGAAGCCAAGGATAAAGATATGGATGTGGGTGGTCAGAAGGTCCTCATTTTGGTTAATTATGCTAGTTCTCAAGGACATGATATTCCTATTTCCCTGAAGCTTGAAGTAGTCATGGAGGTGTAGTCGGATAGGAAGGAGGATAATGAGATTCTTTTTTTG